>JAJEKV010000021.1:18007709-18296514 GCA_021234155.1 Isoetes taiwanensis | reverse complement strand
ATCGATGTACTTCCATTTCAGTTACATTGCTCTGCGAGGAACAAAGAGATTACATGCTCCTTGTAAAGCCAATCTTGAAAATTCAAGGTGGATTTTGGTTTGAGGGGCTTGCTCTGCAGAAAGAAATCTTATGGATGAGCGAAAATGAAGGAGACTTTTTGAGAACTAAATCTTTTGCTCATTGGGTTGCATCAGGGAGCTTAACATGGCTAAATTAAAACAGTTAGACAACTTCGGTTCCAGCTTGTAGACTGAGTACCCTGCCAACTATCATATGGGCCGCAACACCTTCTTTACACTACAGTGGCAATCAGAAGTTTGCGAAATGTTTCATAGTTTGTATCTACGTTTAGGGTCAGAATATCGAGAATACAAAATGGACCATAAAAATCAGCCGTCGATGATGTTGTGGACCAAGCTACAACTAACCATGCATGCCCTTCTTCTTTGGCATGTCTGGATGGAGAAATATTTTAAACATCTTGCAATGCAGTAACATGTATCATTTAAATGCATCTGCAAAATGTTTTAATAATTCGAAGACTTGCACCGAGCTTAGTACATCTCTTACTCACACTTCACTGGGCTGTGGAAAAGTGAATTCGGATGTCTGTGAAAATTCTAGAAACAGAATGTTTTCGAGGGTTCTTGGGAGTAAAGAGTCTTGAAGCTACGCAAAGCAGTCGAAGAAATGGGATTCATGTATTATTCTCTTGTTTTAGAGAAATGCTTTTGAGCTGATTTCTTCTCTGAGATGTATGGCTGCGCCTTGTGGGAAGGCCTTGCGGACGCCATTGAACAACAAAGCTGACGAGGAAGAAAACGCCAGCACTACGAAAAAAGAAGCAGAGCGTCTACTGCAATAACTCTTGTTATTGATTGATCTGAATGGATACCTACTTCTGACTTCTTGAATGGCGATAAGATGCTTTTGGAGAATGTTTGTTCCTGGAATCCCTTGCGGTACTCGCGTGTTCCTACGAAAGAAATCTAAGTGCAAAAGTTTTTTTTGGCGTATCAAACTTACATATTAACCCTCTGACTACAATTCTTAACCGAGGTCCTGCAATGGAAAACATTACGGTGCTTTCTCACGCGGCGCAGTAATACAAAACAAAAAATCAAACCTCTCCACCGTCATCATGCACCGTATTGAAGGCTACGGGATCTTCAAAATGCGGCGCTCGTTTTCTACCCGCAGCCTCTCTGAGCCCAAATGTTGTTGAGATTTTAAATGTCGCTTGCCAAAGAGCTTCTGTCTTCCTTCTTTGGATTCCCCGAATTGTGCCGAAAGGATTCTGCCACACTCCTACTCGGTACGTTTGATCTTTACCCAGTACGAAAAGTTTGAGGTTTTGTTTTCTCTCGCGTTCAAGCAGAGAACAAATTTGCCGAACAAGTTCTCACCTTTCCTTGTCTGCTCAGTTCTACCGGGAACGGCCCAAAAGCTTCTTCTGAGGGAAGAAGTATACCACAACGGTGATCGCCGGTCCTTTTCCTTAAATATATTCGGACGCTTCAGCTGAGCGTCGTGAGCAACTTCCTCTCAAAAATCTCTAAGGTCCAAGCGAAGAAAAAATTACGAGTCATCAGCGTAAAGCCATTGAAAATGGAATTTCCTCGAGCTTTAGTACTTCTTAGAAGAAGGTAGGATGTAGATGAGCTTCTTTCTGAAGGCAACCGTTGCGAAAAACATGGCTCTAGGCGATTTAGAACCATTTCAATGGCCTAACACCTTCAAACCCCGGCCTGGCGGGGTCCAAGCGTGCTACATTTGCCACCCTAGTAGAGAGGAGGACGAGTCATGTACCTCGGACCAAGGCGAGGAATGAGCCTGAACATCTCAATGCAAAGTGTATTATCTCTTCGACTGAAGGATGACAAAGGAATTGGCCAGATTCTGGATATGAAGTCACTTGTGTGGAGGAAAGCTTAGTCACTAACTCTCTCAAGATTCATTTAGCTTTAACCTTTCGAGAGAAAAAGAAAATATTTTGAAGGAGTAGATATTTGGAGTTAGAAGGGAAACTGAGAAAAGGGAGAAAGAATCCAAGAAGATTATGGAGTTGGATGAAGCTGAACCTTAATGGCGTGACTATATTGTCTTTATGATTTTTAAATTGAAATCGACAATGTCTCACTTGAAGAAAGACTATAATTTAACTTTAAAAGCTTGTAATTATGAAAGAAGATGATGTAAAGAAAGTGGTGACAATGCTTCGCAGATGCGTTTGATAGTGATGAGGAGATAATAAGCACTTCTCGGTGGCGATGTAGAAAGAAGTGAAGGTGATGGCGATGGCATAAATGAACATGAAGTCTGGATCCTCTCATCACTCCTCACTTTTGCACATAAGCGGAGTCTTAGAAAAAGACTGTAAATTTTGATGTGAATATATGAAGATTCTATCTTCAAATTTGAGAATACTACAGTTCAATTACAGACTTACTACTTCAATTTTTAATGTTTTATCCTCTGAAATTAGAGTTTCCTACTCTTAAAACATGCTAAGAACATTCTTTTTTGCCCAACAAAATGACACTTTAAAAAAGTCAATTCACTTCGTTGCAAAAATTTAGTCGGTCAAAATAGAATTTCGTAATGCATCTTTTTTTTTTAACCTCATTTTACCCCCTTTTTTCGGCGTAAAAAAGGAATCTTGCGGGAATATTCCTTTTGCTCTCGTTTTAATGATTTGCTCCCACCCAATACGCAATCTTGTTATTTCTTGAACATTCCTAAAGATGTGCAGAGGAATGTTTTGTTGGAATCCCACCTTGTAGGGCTATGGTCTTTAAAAGTCTAAAGTGCAAAGTAATTTTTGACATATCAAACTTGCATGTGGTGACCTCCACAATTACAATTCTTAACGAGGTCTTTTGTCTTGGCAAAACGAATTACCACCGGTCTTTACGCAACTTGACAATACTACAAAGGGAGAACAGAATCAAACACTCTTTGCATCTTGTGCTATGTTAGTGGAGCTAGGGATCTTTAGAAAAGTGAAGGCTCGGTTTTTTTTACTTGTAGGCCACACTCATGATCAGTTGACCCGGATGTTGACCCAGATTTTACGTCGCCCCTTAGAGGAAGAAGGCTTTCTCCTACATTAGTTCGAATTATTATGAAGATTCTTACACACTCTCCCTCGGTGATCGATCTTCTTAAGAGGCTGATTTGTTTGTTTTAGCGTTGACCGAGAACAAGGCTGTGAACAAGTTGAATGATCTCACCTTTCAACATCACATCAAGTTCTACTTACTTGAAGGTTGGCTGGAGGAAGTTTCTTCGGAAAAAGTATGCCACAACTAAGATTTGAGTCCACAAGAGGATTCGCTTCGCCCATCTGTTCGAACACTTCCTTCATAGAGCGTGCTGAATTAACTTCCTCTCAAAAATCCTAAGGAGTCCAGAAGAAAAGTACTGACCAAAGCCGTGAAAATGGAATTTCTCGGGCTTTAAATTGCGCTGCCCAGAAGATGGATGTGATTGGGCCCTTTGCTCTGAAGCGAAAACCATCATTCAATTCGTGGAAGGATTATGCCAATGATTTTGGGATACATTTTATATATTTACTTTTTAGTAACTGTGCAAATTCTACTTTTTTTAAATGACTTTATTGCAAACTAGAAGAATAGGCGTTCATAATCACACGGGAATATAAACTCACCAACTTCAAATTGCAAAATCATATCATGGAACTCCGTGCGTACGACTTTTATTGGCTGTGCGAGATACATGTGGTATTTTTCATTTTTCCCTGGCATCCCCGGATGAGAACCTTGTTCGCCCATCACGAGGGTATTGTAACTCTCATTTGTTTTACTAGGAATAGTTTTGGAGTCCTGCGGTATCGGTTTCAATGTCACAGCCAAAGATCGGGGATCGCCCAGTTTTCTCCTCCGCCTTTTGTCCCGGCAATGCGGATAATATTTCTTTATCGGTGACATTATACTCCAGCATTGATGTCTTGGACACCCTACCAGCACCTGGCAAGTTAGCATCACGCTGCTATTTTACGATATCAAATGGTCCATCCCCAGCCTTTGGATGGTCTCTGCCGTCTGCTGGTTTTACTACTACAAATTGTTGCACTCCGTCGATGAAGGTTCATAAGAATCCATGCAGATATTTTGGCTATCTATTGCCGCGGCGGACCAACACTGCTGATGTTTATCTGAATTACCGAGGAAGACGCATACGCTCCGGCCTGCACTAATGGTACCATCATCGCTGCCATTTTATTACAATGTTTTTCCCGCTTGCGCAGAAGACCTGCTTCTTTCAACCGGAGGTGTCTGTCAACAAGTGATCACCTTCTTAATATCTTAATACGATTAAGTATGCCAGATTGATTTACCGCTTGGAGCGCTGTTGATACCCGGCATCCAGTCTAATCCCCATTCGCGACTTCTTGAGTTGGTTTTAGCTTTTGGTTGGGAGGTATCATAAACCTACGACATTTGCATCCTGCCATGATTGCCCCCCACCTCTCCGCCCCTTCTCCTATAGAAGGTCTCGGCACCATTGCATGATTGGAATCCTCACCCCAAAAGTGTGAAGAGGTCTGAGGCCAGGCGGCCTTCCATATAGAAACATAACCATCCATGAAACTCTTTAATCAGGCGCTGGCTACCTTGATAGATCTGCATGGGAGATGGATTTGGCACATCCATGAAATATTTCCAATAGCTTTTTAGCAGGGGATTGATGTCTGTTGTCTCAATACATGGCTATATTTCCAACAATGCATCCACATCCTCAGCAGCGGTATAATGTCAATAGGACATTGGAACCCCAAATTGACTCTTTCAAAGAAACACTTACAGTTTGTTAAGTAGGATAGGAAAGAAACACGTTCTTATTTTGGCCAGCCTGATTATCTAGTGGTTGCAGAAGGAACTTTGCAGAGATCTGAGTTTAGCCGCGAGGATGTTGTGGCTCAACATGTGCATTGGTCCATTCCTCCTAAATCTTCCTTTAAACTTTTTCAATACAATGAGGGTTCCATCCTTAATGCACTGTCAGTGCAGCTATGTTGCCAGGATCGTCGTGCGGCTGATTGTAACGCCCTTCTCGCCAGTTTTCTTAAACTTACCCTCATGATACTCCCAATGTGAAAATCACCGGACATCACTCACAACTCTAAGCGGCACAGGAAATGGCCATAATGGAGTGCGAAGCGCCCATGCAATATTGCCCCGATCCGTTAGCGTCTGCAAGGTATGATGTTCGCGGCTTAGGAATGTGCGCCGGAATTGTGAGCCAGAATGTTGTTGGTCCATTTTGCTCTCATATAATGCTGCCAGATAGTTGTGCGGTTCCCGTTGAGATAAGGTCGCCGCTTCAATTTGTAATCTGCGCATTAATTGATGTCGCCACATGGTATCGACCTTTTGCCCTTCCAGACTTGGTTTGCGGAGTCTTTACCTCTGAGTGTCTCAGCTGGCTTGGCATCAATTGCACTTGTGAGGATTGTTTTGAAGTTGCTTTATGATTTCACATGCGCTGATATTCCGTACCACTAAAGCTACGGGCGCCGGATCTACGAGGCCAATACACTCTACTGGCAATGCACATTTTATTTCTCTAACCTGTCTGCGGGTACAATGGGATGGCAATCTCTTTTTCTAACGTCAACTCTACTGTTCATCCTTCTTACTCTCTTATGTGGCATGTTTTACTTTGAAATCACATATCTTTCAAATCTTCGCTGGAAAATAGTTCTTGGGGTAGGCCTTACCAGGCGGTGTTCCCATGCAATACCGTTTTGCTACCATTTTCATGTATATAACGGTTATTTAGAAAGGGTTGCGATTCCATGTATAGCCTCCGTACTTTTGAACATATCCACTTTCCGTTCAATGGGAATCTTTCTTCTTTGATCTTTCATCCGTTGCATAGCCAAATACATGGTTGTGTTACGCCGAAATTCACTCATCACCTTATGTTTCCTGATAGCTCTTGCTCCACCAACTCCTCTATACATGAACATTCCTTATTGCTACAAGAAAAACATGCATTCCTCCTCTAACCTTCATCATAGCCGAGGAGAACAATCATAATCGACGCATCTTTGGTGGATAATGTTTGCGAAGGTTGGAAGTGGCTGCTGTGTGGAACATTGCAATGGTTCTACATCTAAAGAAACGTCAGATTTTCCCCTCGGTGGAAGAATCGACATCCTAGACAGCCAGTTGGAACCTCTGGATGCTTCGCAGGCGTGCGTTGAACCCTTTTCGATTGTCGCTTATAATTTTGCCGGATTGCCACACTACTTTGTCTCCTAATCTTTTCATCACGATTTCTTTGCATTGATAGGATCTGCTGAACCAATGTCCTTCTCCCTCTGCTCTCTGTTGCATGCATCACGGGATCTTGACCTTTTGGTTTCCGGTCGGCTTTCTGGTGCCTCGGGTCTGATTTCCTTTCAGCCTTTGTGGCATCGCTTTTCGTTTGGATCTTTTCCTTTCTTTACCATCCATAATGTTGTGGATTTTTTTCTTTCTTTATCAACGTCGTTTCGCTCGCCAATGCGTCATGTTCATTGGATTGGGATTTTTTCTTGCGCTTGCCCATCGTTAGGGGCTTTTTTTTTGTTTTGCGTATGCGATGACCTGAATGCATAAAACCCCTCTCGGTGGTCGCCAGCGCGCCATCCGTGATAACCTCCTCACTTCCATGTAAAATGAAACTGTATTTATTCTGTTGATCGCCCTTGAAATGGGATTCCCCAAGTTATTTTTCACTCAACATTATATATAAATGAAACCCTTATTTTAACTTTTATCCTTTTAAATGATATCTGGCAAAAACTTTAGCAGGTTATTAATTATGGGATTGCTTGATTTTAGGTTGTAAACACTCAGAGTTATAGGTTGAAATTTTGGGTTGGAAAGTTGACGTGGGGTTAGTTTTGGGGTTAGAACACAAGTTTTTTAAGGTCATAACCTTCTTAAACTTGCTCGCTTTTGCAGCTATTCACTGCTGCTTTTGAATCTAACCGCGGCAAAATCTGCTCGCTTCGGTGATATTGATTTACGCTTTTGGTCGAAATTAACTGGCGGTCAGCTATCATATCGCAGTTAGTTCTCACTGGGGCCTTTCTCTCTCACTTTCGAACTTGCTCTCACTTTCAGCCCGATTCAAATCTACTTCTATTCCAAAATCTCACTTGGGTTCCAGTTCGGCTTTAGAGCTTCCAAATTCGGCTTTTTACACAATGCGCTACCCGACACATTACTCTTTTATCTGTTTTGGTGAACTTTACACCGATCTTACGTTTTCAAAAGTTTTTAACCCGGGTTTTTTTTTTTGGGCTTTGGAAGGTGTTTTTCGGCTCAAAAGGTTTGTATGCCAAACTTTTGGCGTTTCGGCTCTAACATGTTTACGGCTTTTGGCGCCGATATGGCAGCACATGTTTTCTCTAACATGTTTTCTGGTTTGTTTATTGCAGCACCGACTGCCGATACCGGTTTGCTTCTTTCTCCGGTTCAAATCGCTCCTGCTATTGTCTTCTCGAATCAAATCAACTTTGGTTTTGATTTTTTGGTTTTTAACTCAAAGGCAAAGGCTCAATTCTCGGTCTGAGAACACAAAATAGGTTAGTATTTACGGCTTATTCTATTTATGAAGCGGGATATTTATTTATAAGAAGCGGGGATCTATCACGAATAAGCGAGGTTATTTATGATCTGCTCTTATTCTATTTATGAAGCTTGCCTATATGATGCTCTTATTCTATTTCACTAGCTCTTCCTCTATCTGTTTTAATTAATGATCTGCTCTATGATCTTGCTCTATGATCTATGATCTATGATCTATGATCTATGATCTATCTGCTCTATAATCTATGATCTATCTACTGTATGACTTATCTGCTCTATGATCTTGCTTATATGATTTTGCTGTATCTGCTCTTATTCTATTTCACTACCTCTTCCTCTATCTGCTCTAAAGAATGAACTAAAACAATGGACTAAATATTGAACTAAACAAGGAGTATAATTATTATATATCTGCTCCATCTGCCTTCATTCTATTCTATTATATTCTACTGCCTTCATATTCACTGGCTTCATGTTTTGAATTCTGCATTCTGCATTATGCATTCTGTTAGAATAATATGTTAGAATGGGAGAAATCGCGCTTGGCGTATTTCTATTTTTAGGTTCCGAATTTCCACTAGGTTAATCAAAGCGCGCCAGGCGTGTTTTTAGTTTGGCTTTTCTATTCCACCACGGCTCTATACAAATCGCGCCAGGCGCGTGTAAAATAGATCTGTGAAAAAACATAACAAGCGGCGCTGGCGTTTTGGATATGTATGTTTAGAATTGTTTTATGGCGAGTAATATATCATTTGCTAATGACTTAATTTCTCTTGTTCTAGTGCCATGGATTTTCCTTATGCATGGACACTACGATCTGCCTTTGGATGGTTCTAGTTCAAATACACTTCCACTGAGCGACCATCAACTCACGGACCACATACAAGATATTACTTGAGTGTCTTTGTTCAAAGCGTTCGAAGAGATTTGGAGAATCAATGGGCGATGCGTATCGAGGGGGCCATGGGTACACTTCCATCGCATCTATGGACATATCGGACTCCTCATGCTCTTAGTAGGCTCATGCCAACAAATAAATCACGAGGATTTGCTTTATCTTATCAAGGATCGATACAATACTACGGTTTGGAGACTTCGACATCCGCGGGGGAAGATGAGGATCTGTCATATCGAGGGTGGTTCAGGTGGGACTTTTTTTTCTTCGGATTGGGCGATGAAGTGGGGCTATGTGACATATTGTAGAGATAGAAAGAATTGGCGCTGGCGCATTTTTGCGAAAGATGAAATGTACATACACTTTTGGAATATGAATACAAACTTCGCGCTGGCGCAATTTGCACTATAATTTTTATGTCATTTAGTTTATTATGTTTTTTTATGCAATGTCGAAAACATTGAATCCTTTGATGCCCTCCGGCCGGTATGACCAACCCCAAGAAACTATATATTTTTTTTAATGTGTAGTTTCATGGGGTTGATATAACCTGGCTAAAAAGAGCATCCAAGAATTCAAAATTCACAACATCATAGCGAATCTTATGATATATTCATTTTTTTTTGAATATCAAATATACATACCTTTTTTGAGGGCGTTCTTTTGGCCATGCTACAAATGTGCCCACGCTTTCATAGCTGTATGCATGCGGGATGTCTTCTTGGAAGAGCCTCATCTTCATAATTGCGGTTTATAATGGAAATCTTCTGGCTGTTTCCAAGAGGAACACCATGACACATAGAACTTGGATTCAGATCTTCGATTTTACATAAAACCTACTCGGCTTCAAGTTTCTTTGTTAAAGATAGCATTCTTCTCCGAATAGCGATAAAGAACGAGAATGCATTGGAAAAATAGAGGGGCGAAAAATAGAGAACAAGAGAATGCATTGGAATGGAATCACACTCACCATAGTTCAGCAGAGACATCGAATGGGATTGAAAGGCGGCTCGATCGAATAGGATTGTAGGCGTTGTAAGCGCTCTTGTGATAGTCGATTGTTCTTGGGAAACTCGAAAGTAGGAATGATCTTGGGCACTCGATAGTAGGTGGCGATTAGGTGGTAGTAGATTACCCACATATCGTTTCTTGAAATTAATAATTAATGGTTCTTGAAATTGCACTAAAAAGAAAAACACAATTTTAAATTTGTAAATGGCGGGGCGGTTAATTAAAAAGCGGTATAAATTTAAAAGGGCCTGTAATTTAATTCTGGGTTTTAAATCGGCGGCCAAGATTATGAGCATATACATATAAGTTTAAACCAAAATCGATCTCATACTATCCGCACTTGCAGTTCAATGGCGTCTAGAGGATCACGGCGGCCCAGTAGAAGCGTAAGAGGTGGGCGGCAGTCAAAAGCACAAATGCAAAGCCTGGAGGCTCTTGAACAAGTAGAAAGCACAAATCCAACAAAGCGCCTCCGGGTAATTGATCTTTTTGTTACGTAATTGATCTCTGTGTCCCTTTTTTGTTAGGTTTTTAGGATGTTTTTTACGTAATAATATAGTTATTATCAATAAAGAAGCATATGTCCTCTAATGTTTGAGTTCATATGTCCCAAAAATGTATGGAAACAAATGCTTAATGTGTACTTTAATTACGTATGTCTTGCTTGAAGCTTGTATACTTAGGCTGAAGGTATTGATTAGCTAGTTGTGTTTTTATAGTTAGTTGTGTCCTCGATGAAGATTCAACTCTTTAAGTTGCATTTTTATAGTTACTTGTGTCTGAGCATTTTGATTAGGACAAAAGCATGGCGGATTTAATTAGGCATTACATTAGTTTCTTTATCTTTTCAGGTCACTTCTAAAAAGCTGGCAGCGGCGTATTTGTTGCATTTTGGTGGGATAAAAGCGGCGCTGGCCCACGACCACAATAAACTAAATGAACTTGATGTGTATTCATTTTCAAATCGCGCCCAGCGCGTTTTATTATATGTGTCGGCCGACATTTATCTGAGCACAAAAGATTAACCCATGTCTTTGTAATTTCACGGGATCACAAAGGACAATCAAAGAGGAGGACCAAGCAAAGGCGAGACCTCTGATCGAAAAAAGCAAAGGACGAGAAAGAAGATATTCTTGTTCTGAACCTGCGGCATGTATTGGCGTTAGAAGATACATGCACGGAATAATAAAGGCTCGAGGTAGAACCTCCATGTCGAGAAAAGAAGATCTTATAGAGGGTTGAGAATGGTATGTGGAGATATTCAAAACTGGTGGGAGAAAACAGGACCTCATATTCATGTCAAGGTTAAAGAAATGATCAAATGAAGAAGCGGGGAATTCTTATTACATGTGAAGTCTGGGGACGATTCTTTACGATTACGTGCTAGTTGAAGTGGGCCAAAAACATAAGAAAAAGCCTAAAGAAGATCAATCGATGCGGTCGCGAGCTCTTTTAAAAGAGAGCTGCTTTAAGATCGGGGCGACATGGCGATAACCTCTTCAAATTTGGCTGGACGGTGGCGAGCCATTGACTCCTATAAGAATATCACGAGGGGCTTCTGGCTGTTCGGCGAGCCATTATACGAGGCCCTCGGGCGTGTCTACCTGAGGCGGTGAAGGACAAGGAAGAAGCTAGCTCTAGAGGCGGGGAAACTTCTGAAGTGACGGCGAGGCCTTACAAGTGACAATGACAAGGCGAGGCGGTTGGAGGCAATGAGCAAAGCCCGAAGAAATATGCGGCAACAAGTATCCCGCGGGCCTCGGCTTCACACATCCGATCCAGCGTGGGCCGAGGCTTTTCGGGTCCACTAAAGCTATTTATATCAGCGAGAAGGTATGACAAGCGGCACTCCTTGGAGATATTGAACAGCAT
The DNA here is from genome assembly GCA_021234155.1 of Isoetes taiwanensis. Classification (NCBI taxonomy): domain Eukaryota; kingdom Viridiplantae; phylum Streptophyta; class Lycopodiopsida; order Isoetales; family Isoetaceae; genus Isoetes; species Isoetes taiwanensis. The sequence goes on along the minus strand of JAJEKV010000021.1, from coordinate 18,285,128 downwards.
GATCGAAAATCGAGGCGGTGCCAATGCTGCAGATGTAGTGCCTTACGATACGGAACAAAAAGGTAATCATCACGGAGCAAAAGGCTGGAGGACTTCATCGAGAACCGGACATACATTTTATGATAATAGATGGCCAGCATTCAATAGAGGCCCGAAGATTCTCATCAAGAAGGCCCTGACATCTTTGGGAATCGGTTGTTCTATAAAATTTGTATACGTCGAGAAGCTGCGGTTCTGGCGGGTCAACAACACTGCCCGAACTAAGCGAAATAAAGCGCTCTCCTAAATGACATGGGAAAAACTTTCCTATACAAAGGTAATTCTCTTCCCACATTTTTTATTTTTAAATTATTACCAAATCGGCGCCCGGTAGCGATTTCATAGTAAAGGCAATGGGTTCACAGGATGGTAGGCGTTTCGTCAAATAAGCAAATCGGCGCTGGCGATTTTTATAATAAATACAAGTTGAGCCACGGCGCGAATTTGTATTCTAATATAAAATCAGCGCCGGTACCCTTATTCTATCGACTAGAACCATCTACTATTTCAAAAACCCTTTGCTATTTAGCGAGCAAATGTCGCTTTGCACGCGCGCGATTTGCCTTCTAATAATAATGTGGCGTGGCGCGATTATAAACTAGAAGGATTGTTTGAATTCCGCGATTATAAAAGCTAGCGAAGTTATTCCTTGCGATCCCTATATAGAGCAACGGCATGCCGGGAACCCGTGGATTGAATATGGGAAGCCAATGCCTACCCGGTGAGGGCCCGTCCAAAAGCGGCGAATTCAAGTTCTTTGGAAAGGACACTTAGTGGACTATAATCTGAGGACAAGACCAAAAGAGCACCGGATCAAAAGAAAAAAAAAGGAGATGAAAAGGGTGATGCTTCCCGAAGAACCAAGCGTACCCAAGGATGCACGCAAGATAGTTTTTGCTTGGGATCCCGTATGGGAGAAATGGAATAGATGCAGGGGCCCTCGTGGAGAAGAAGTTGCTAGATTCACAAGGAAGATTTCCTCTGTTGACACATCAATTTTTTGATATCCATATAACAGAGATGAGGAAGGCCGAGTTGGAAGATCAAGAACTCATCTCAGTCTGGATGAGGTTAATCGAAAAAGAAATCCTTTACAAGAAAACCTCGGCAACAAAGGCTATGGAATCCTTTGAAGATGCATCACGACGGTGAAGAATATTAGAGTGCTCAAGAAGGCGGTTGGTGAGGAATTGCAAAACTTACATCGAGTGATGGTCGTTGTCGGAGTTAGGACTAATGCAAAAGTATAACGTCTCCAACGGCGACCTAAAGAAGTATGTATTTTGGTCAAGGACTTTGTCAAAGCGGCAGAAGTTGAAGAACGTTGCAAAGATCGATGGGATTCACACAAAAAGTTGCATCCGACTTGAAGCGAAAAGTGGCGTTGGTGAAGCGGACCCGGAGGCGGAATCCACATTTTTTATCAAGTGTCCTTTGGTTTCAAGTGTGCCTTGCGAGAAGTGGGTGAAGGTCCTCATGATATCACACTCTTAGTGCTTGATAGTCGGCCCGGATGGTCGCGAAGACTATAATCGTTCTTCAACATATCACGATGGTTGCAGCGAAAATGCATTACACAATCGTCACTATATGTCCCTCAGACATGTCCTATGCATATGCTCTAAATCTTTGCAAATGACTTAGAATGCGTGAAAGTCATACGACGAGGCGATCCTCATAGATGAAACCAGGGCGGTGACTTCCGGCCACGGCAAATAAACTTTCTCATGTGCTTATTATTATGATAGCCATTATGGATGATAAAAAAAGAATATGAAAGGCTTAAGGGAAAAGCGGATGGAAGAAACTAGCATGGCGGTGCTATCGGTTAGATGAGCGCATCTGCGAAAGCGTCTTCTATCTAGAGCAAGAAGACAAGGGAAGGGGCAAAGATCGTGGAAAGAGTTAGAGGAGGAAGAGGAAGGATGAGGAAGAAAAACGAGGGCGACCCGGTTCTTGTGGGCCACATTAAGTATGAGCTCCTAACTTCACATAAGGGAAGCTAAACAAGAACGGGTTCTCTATGGACCTTTCGATTATCTCATTGAAGCATTTTGTCCATTGGGAACAACTTCTTTGGGAACTTCCGTTGGAGGTTACATCGGTAGAAAGCTTTGAAGTTAGCAAGGAAATGCCGGCGTCGTCTCCGATGATCGAGCGAAATTTTTGGACCTCTTCTTTGAGAAAGTACTAGAGGAAGCCCCTAGGGGACCAATCGGCGGTGCAAAAACAAAGCTTCTAGCTCTAAGGCGAAATACCTTCAGATTTGCTTAAGGAGCGGGAGATTACGAGGCGGGCATTGCTTGGCTCCAACATCATGGATGACATGGGCCGGCGGCGGATCTCCAAGTACCTATCGACATGCTGTGAACATTCTTGGCCACGAAAATATAGACCCGGGATGACAATGCCAAGGATGATGATAAAAACAATAATGATGATGAAAGCGGACTCAAATCGATAACACTAGCGGGTTAAGCGTAAAAGTAATGAACTATCAAAGCGTAGTTCACCTGCTTATCTGAGATCTCAAGCGATGTGGTTGGTGCTTCTAGCGGGCCGGAGGCAACTTCGAGAATAAAGATGCAAGGGATGAAGAGAACCGCGGGGAATGATGAAGGCGAAAGGTATCGTGACAATGTTCCTTTTTTTAATATCCATGCATTTTACAAACTAGAAGCATATAGAAATGGCGCTTTGGCGATTGGAGTTCCTAGAACATACTTTTGAATTATGTTGACATGCATCATTAATGAAATCGGCGCTGGCGGCGTTTTGTTTTCCATTTCTTTCATCTCATCGTTATTGTTCTCCTTACGAAAATGATTTGGCTTCCCCAAAAGTCTTGGTCTTTGATTTGAATGGTGTGCTATGTAGAACATTACCTAAAGCCCGGTTTGAAAAGTCATGGTATGCGCCAACAACCATTTGAGACCGTACCAAATATGTTTACCGCGCCCTTATCACGAAGGAGATGTTGGACCAGGCCTTGATGTTTTACGTTGTGCAATTTGGTCATCCATGGAGCATAGAAATATCACGGGATGTTTTGAAAGTAGTGCACGAGCTAAATAGAAATTGAAGTCCATCACGGGATCAAAGCAAATGTGCTTCATTCACAAACCCTAAAGAACCGAAGCCGGTAAAAGATATTTGTGAAATGCTTGCAACATGATGGATGCCCTAGGTGTTGAGGATAAGGAAGGCATAATCATTGTGGATGATGGCGGCTCTAAAGTGTTGCTTCAATGGAGTCCGATCATTGAATCCGCCATCCTATCATCCTCAAGATTTTGACAAAGATGACTTCCTGCTTAAGCTTTGTTAGTGTCTGCGGGAAATAGCCGGGGAAAAATGGTTCGAAGAGATACAAACACTATACCACTTAACTTGATCCGGACGGGGAAATTAGCGGGGACCTTGAGAAAATCGTTCTAGAAAGGAACTTTTTGATATATATGTATACGAGGAAATACACTTTCCAAAAAGTTTTGAATATGAAATATACTTTATCTGAAAGGTTTTGAATATATATTGTGTTCTTTTATCATCATTGTTGGTTACGTATGCGTATTATGTTTTTATATTATGTGTATGCGGTTTGCTATACTTGCAATAATTTGTATGTATATCTTGTCAATTATTTTGGTGTGTATAAATAGGTATGCATGAAATAGCCCACGAATGAAACCGGTCTCTCTGCCTTCTCCTTGTTATTATGGCACATTCTATTACACCTTTTAAGATGAACCATGCGGACCTCTGCGGTGCTTGACTAGAAATAGAACCGGGGCGGCTTGATGTCGTTGCTATGAATCTGTCGCTTCTATCACGATCCCTTTGATGTTGTAATCCATCTTATATGGAATCGAGCATGGTTTGTTCATGATCGGCGGGATCTCGGGGACGCTGCGGCGCTTGAGGGGCGATGAATCGATTAGTTTTTGTAGTTTATGTTCTATTATAATGCGTTATTTATGCCAAGCAAATCGTCCAGCGATTTGAACCCAAAAATCTACGTTTTGTAGCAACTTGCTTGTTGTTATTTACTTGTAAAGCATTACAATTTCAATGTTTAGATTTGGTTTATCGTCCGTGAATGTCTTGAATTAATAGGCAATTTCCTGCTTTTCAGCGGCCTACATTACGTCATAATATGGGTCATTTGCATCGAATATTTGAATGCCTTTGCATTTTTTAAGCCTGAATGCATATTCCCGACCTGAAAATGAACACAAAAAGTGTGGTTAATTCAATATAATGGTCAATAAAATGCTTATACGGCGCGATTTTGGAATAGACATAATCCCAATTTAATTGAATGATGGTTAGAAAATTGTTGTGAAAAATATAGCTCTAAGACAGTTGCAAGAACCATTTCGATGGCCTAACACCTTCCATCAACCCCAGCACCAAGCAGGTCCAAAGCGGTGCTACATTAGCACTACCGCAGTAGAAAAGATGAGGATCGAGTCATGTACCTCGGACCAAGGCGCAGGAATGAACCTCAAGGTAATATCCGCGAAATTTGCAAGGGTATGCTAATTGCTCTTCCAAGCGAGGAGGATGACAAAGGTCGACCTTTCTACGGATAGCAAAAGTGCTTGACAACCGTCAAGGAGGAAGGCTTAGTCACTAAACTCAAGATTCATTGGCTTGCAACCACGATCAGAAAATGCTTTTGAAGGTAGATATGAGTTAGAAATGAGAAGCCAAGGAAAAGGAAGAAAGTCAAGAAGGTGGGTTGTAGGGATGGCTGATCCTTAATGGCGTGACTATATTGTGCTATGATTTTAAATTGAAATCGACAAATCGTCTACCCGGAGGACTATCAATTTGCTTAAAAAGCTTGTAATTACGAAGAAGAGGATGAAGAAGGTGGTGGCAATGCTACACCATCTGTTGATAGTGATGAGGAAGATAACTCAAGCACTTCCTCTAGTGACCGGTGAGAAAAGTGAAGGTGATGAGGATGGTATAAATGAACATGATGGCGTCTGGATCCCTCCTTCATCACTCCTCACACTTTTGCACATATAAGCGAGTCTTAGAAAAAAGTAAATTTTGCATGTGAATATGAAGATTGTATCTTCAAATTTTGAAAACTACTACGTTTCAATTCACGGACTAACTTCAATTTTTTGTTAAATATTTTATCCTCACGAAATTAGGGTTTCTCACGTAAAATATACTTCAAGAACATTCTATTTGCTAAGAAAAATGGCGGCTTTCAAGCAGTCAATTCTTTAAGTGCATAAAAATTAGTCACTTTTGGGGGTCAAAATAGAATTTCATGCATCTTTTTTTTTTTTTCGTTTTACCCCCCTTTTTGTAAAAAAAAGGGAATCTTTAAGGAATATTCCTTTAAGCTCGTTTGATGATTTGCTCCCGTTTAATCACATAACTTTGTTAGATCCACAAATCTTTTTCCGACCAAGCTGTTTTAGAGCATGGCATTTAGCGATGATCGCATCTTTGGGGTAAGTTGCAAATAGAAAGGCACACTGCAAGCTTCAATTGATCGTAGTCTTTGTTTTAGATCTTAGGAAATAAATGCTCCAGAGCTTAAAATTTCTTAAGAAGGTGGCTTGCAAGGCGATGAATTTCTTTCTTGAGGCAACCGGTTAAGTGAACACACGGTGAAGATTTGTAATAGAAGATTTTTGTGGGATTTGTGAGTACTACGTCACGGGGAGGCAAATTCCTCTTTAGTATTTAAAATGTTTTACTCGGCAAATTTCAAATGGAAAATGGTGGAGCTCTCTCTTCTAAAGACATGCAATTTTCTCTTTGTTGAAAGGCATCTCATTATAATGAAAACATGATTCTTAAAATTTGGATTTTATAGCTTGGGCGTAATAAGGACTAGTAGGCGAGTCGGCTTGAAATTTCACTTTTTATGCACGGCAATCACAACTATTGTCCTCTCTTTTTGTTTCCATTTATGTTCTAGCTTTTATTAATGTAGATATGTTATGCACGTGTATTATGTTTCAGGACAATTAAACAATGGTGAGCTTGACTATTGCTACAATTTACTTTTGAATCTTGAGGTTGCTAGTGCAAATGATGGTAGGTTGTACACATTTGGTAAGATACAAAGGCATTTGTAAATTTGTCTTGTTAAAACTCTTGCTCTATAAAACCATTTTCTAGCCTTAAAATGCTTATGTTCCTTCAAGTATTTTCTCCGCGTTGAAGATATGTCTTGAAAAGCGTGTTTGTCAATCCAAATGTTTAAAGAAAAGTTAAGGTCATAGGTTAACTTACAAGGTGGCTTTGTGCATTTCATGTGATACTGTTATTGCAGCGCATTTGGTAATTGCCACAGACATGCATCATATAGCAAGTTCCATAATCTCTATTATGTTGATTGCTTCGTTATGTGCATTGTTATGCAAGAATGACGGAATGTACATCCTTTAGGTTAAACCATCGAGTCCATTAGATGCTGCGCGTTGTTGCTCATTAGAATCGGACACAACCTATGTTTCAAATCTAGTTTGCAGTGAATAATTCATATGGGAAATGATACTGTAACTAGGTCACATGCATTAGTTTAAGGCATGTACTTTATGGCCATAGTTTAAGGCATTTGTTCTATGGCCATGGGGGTGATGCCATCCCGTAAGTCTATAAAGCATCTAGCCTTGGACATCACCACATTCATGATATGCAACTTTATCTTTCGCAAGCTCTAAGTGGAGAACAAAATATAGTATGTTTCCATTATCTAGTCCAAGTAAAAGCATTTTAGGCAATATTTGAAACAATTTAAGCAACATGCTATTTGCAAGAGTTTATTTCTTTGACAGGGCAGATGCTAGGTTTAATGTTTGCAAGCCAAGGTAGACGTTAAGTTTAATGTTTGCAAGGTTCTATGTTTCAAACAACAGCCTCTGAGGGTGGATGATTTATAGCTTCAAGGAATTTCAACTATGTGCAAGAGTATTGTCATAGTGCAAAGAGAGCTTAGTACTTATATTATTAATAAGCATGCTAGGTTAGGTTAGACCATCGAAGCATTAGCTCTTGTGTGTAAAAACATTAAAAGTTTGCATAACATGCATGATGTTTAAAAGATGAGAAATGTTAGTAATTTACAACTTCTATAGATATCAACGAAAATTTCAGTATGGGGGGGTGCAACACAACCTGCGTTTGCAAGCCAAGGCTCTAGTTGCTAAACCAACAAGATTCACAATGTTTATAATGGCCTTAAACTGCGAAAATTAGCAAGACGCACAATGTTTACACATTGTTTTGTTATGACACATGAAAACTATATGCGTTCATAAAGCACATCACGCAATACACTTATAATGGCCTTAGGTGTTAAATTAACAAGACGCTTGGTAAATGTTGTTTTATAGGAGCTCAGAGGTCTAGATTTAAAAGATTCTACCGGATATTGGCTCCCGAATCCCCCAGAATGTCTTCCAGATCTGCATCCTGAGGTACACAAGCTGGAGTTGGAGGCCCCATGCTTCCGCTGAGTTGGATGAAATCACCGGATCTGTGTAGAGCAGGCTGTCCAGATTTGTAGCTCCAGGGAAAAAAATGGATCCACTGGAAAATGGATGCTGCCATCGTTGTACATCACTGACTCTGGCATAAAATCCATGCCCAATTCGTTAAGCAGGGCCGAAATTGACGAATTTAGTAACGATTTCATACTGCCCAATTGATCAGATGAAATGGGAAGGGATAAAAGAGCAGAAAAGGGACTTTAAATCATTTTAAAACCTACCTATGTAGCCCATGAATTTTATGGACCCTATGACCTATATAAAAAGGTTCACATGCTATAGGTCCACATGAAAAGGGACCTAAATATGAAGTACCTATGACCTATGGGTCGGCCATGAATTTGGTCCACACTCCACACCTATCATAATAGCGTAAATTTGTTAAAATTAATGGAAAGCTAGAATGTAGCCTTTCCATTAAGCACAAGATGGTAAGAAATTGTGGAACAAAAACTTTGAACGCACAAGGTGATAAGAAGCTGTAGATGGATAAATGCACAAGGCGTTAAGAAATTAAAATTTTTAAATAAACATGGTGAGAATTATATATTTAGCTAGAAAAAATCTTAGTTGTTGAAGAGAGAATCATTGTGAATAAAACTGTACTGTAGATTTACATAATGCAGTTCCTAACGACCTAGTCTTCTCACTATTGGCTTCTTTTGCTTACCTGAAAACCCTGCAAACCCCTCGTTATCTGAGTTGAAATCCAAGTGAAGAGAAATGTTCGCAGTGGCCTTGGCTGCCGCGATAAATTTCTTGTATTATTAAATATTGTCTATTCTCTAATTTGTCTTCTAGACATAAGACGTGTGAATTTGAATGTGTTATTCAAAATATGCAATATAATTCTTTGTTCCAATGGTTTGTATTTTAAAAAATTGCCTCAGACTTGGAGTTTATTATTTTTAAAGTCTCATGAGGAGCACTAATATAGGCTAATATAGGGGTTTTTTAATCCTAGTAGTAATGATTGTACTAGCCCATTGTATGGGACCCATGACCTATTGGTCTCCGTGGACGTTAAAAAAACTATTCTATTCTATTCTTGCTTTTACTTGGGGCATTGAAATGTCATTAATAAATTGCAGATGAGAAACTAAATATGTAAGGAAATTTTATAAGGTAGATAGATACATCTTTTAATGTCCAAAGCCCAAACTTATGGGACACACGCCCAAATGGGACCTGGACGCATCACTGCACATGACTGTGGGTCCCTCCTCCACTAACTTTACAATGATCATGACCACTTTCACAACGAAATGTTGAACCCGTGACCTTGGAAATGGAAGGAGGAAGAGGAGATTACAAGAACAATGGCACATGGACTACAAGAATGAGCTCATAAATGACAATTTTTTATGTGGTTGAGGGGAGTGCCTATTGCTTATTAAAGAAGGTTATACAATAGTTGAGTTTGTTGTGACTAAAAATACTGTGGAAATAGATTGGGTCTAAGTTTGTAGTTCTGCGGCAATGAAAGAGGATACCAACAAGGCACCTTAGAGGCATACCAGGCGAAAAACCAGTTGTATAACATTGATAGAGATATAACCAATACCCAAAAGATCTACACCTCGAGAGACCAATTTCTCTACTGCCTCAGCACTATTTAACATTATCAAGAAGAAGTCCTTGCCTAATTTCTTCGAAGATATGGAGATGATGTGCAACAATATACATTCAAGAGGTATGGGGTGTGGCCCACTATGGCCCTTCCATAGAAGGGGGCATCCTATTTGAAGGCATGGCCAACAAAAGACATCATTCCTTTTAGGGCTAGCTAGCTATAAAGATGCTCAGGGGAGAGCTCTAGAAGCATTCAATATATGTGCTAAACTCATGGTTGCATGGTGAGTATAGCTGGAACATCATTGGGTCATTTTAGTGGTATCAAAGCGTCAAGTTTGGATGGGCAAATTTCTTTTCCATCTCTATCAAAGGTTACTTTCTACACTTGGAACCGGGATTTGCGCTTCTACAAGTATAATATACTCCAAGGAAAAGATGCTGGTGATGGCTCTAACCCTTTCTGATTTCGGCCACATAATTGTTTACCGAGATAAACGTACCAATGTAGTAGATTTCATTTCAATTTTCACCTTAATTTTGTTTTCTCCATTCTCAACCTCAAGCTTTCCATTTTCGAGCGTCTTATTTAACAACCATGGTCATGTTTGAACCAGCATGAAATAAAAAAAACTCCATGTATTTTTTTTTTTGAAGAACGTGTTTTACTTCATATTATACACTCAAAATATTACAAAGTACTTCCAGAAGTAAGAAATGTCCCTGAAGCATCAATCACTTTTAAATGATCAATCCATATTGGAATTTTAATATGATCAGGCCAATTGGAGATCTGAAAGCAATTATACAACTTCTTACGAATTTTTTGAAGCACCACCTGAGAAGAAATATGCTTATCATAAAAGACCTTTCTTCGCCTTCGCTTCCATACACTCCGTGTTTTTTTTCTCTCAATGTGGCTTTAACATGACACTCACTAAAAAATTCGTTAAGTCCACAAAAACCTCATGTATTTTTTTTGGTTCAAACATGATCGTGGTTGTTAAATAAGATGATCGTTTCATTTCAATTTCCATTCAACTTTGCACCCATTCAACTGATACATGGTTGGTACATATTTAGACACATTGCACAAACTGTCGGAAGGGAAAAAAATGTTTTCCGGTTCGCATTTGGCTTTCAATAGTTGTTGTACTTTGCCAATTTTTGGAGGACTAATACTTTCGTGAAATCAATGGAGTATAAGGGAATCTACGCCAGCAGCAGGTTCCCTTACGTGGCCTTCATTACCTCCCGATTACCTCAAATTCCTGCAAATCCGTCGCTGCAGCCTGAAAATCCATTGAAGCCCCTGCAAATCTATGTTTTTCTTGTGAAAAATGCAACCGGAAAGATTTCCTATGGCTAAGTCTCTGTTTTTCTTGTGAAAAGCAAATGGAAAGGGTTTCCTGTGGCTATGGCGTCTAGAAAACTCGAAGATCCTGTGGCGAGCCATTTCCGGCGAGCCATTTCCAGCTATCAAATATGTTTGAGAAATCCTTGTGCCATCGCTCCTCACCTGTTGGCTCCTCACCTGTTTCGCGATCGCCGAGGGCACAAAAAGCGATGCAATCGTCGAGCCCCATGGCTGCCCCAATTGTATAGAAACGAGAAAAAGCTATTGAGGGCTGCCCCAAATGTAAAGGGGAGCCCAAAAATTCCCTAAAGAAAACCCCGATAATCTTAAGTAATCGGTGATGAAAGGGATGCGTAAACAGCGGGCCCACGCCATGGAAGGAGCTCCTGCGAATCACTTTAGAAGTTTTATTTTGTTTCTTATCTGCCGTCTTGCATCAAAGGAAACCACCATGCCGCATGGATTCTATGTGATCTCTCAATTCTCTATACTTGGAAGCTATGGACCTTTTTCAAGCATTATTTTCTCATGCCTCGATATGTCCAGCGGCTTGTTTCTTCCAACAAGGCATCAAAGGACCTCCACCTACCGTAGTTGGCAATATGTTGCTGATTTTTGATCTAGGAGCAAAAGAGCGTGAGAAAGATTTCGGTGAAATTACACATGATATTGTTGATCATGGCATGCACGAGCTTAAGCTCTACTCCAAACAGGTATGGCAAATTATATTTGACATGGTTTGAGGATGAATAAAAGTGTTGATAGATGACCGGGACATGATAAAGGGCGTCCTCTGTAAAAATCACGGCCACTTTGGCAAAAGCCCTTTGTTCGCGGAAAATATATAGAGGAACTTGTTGGAGATGGCCTAAAATATAACGGTAGATGGAAAGATTGGTAGCGGCGAGGGCGCGTTGTGTCCCCGCATTTCATCGCGAGAGCTTAAAATACCAAATACTTCTATTGGGTTTACTTTATGTGTATAGATCGTAACCCTTGTTTGTAAGTGTAGACAATGGTGGGTACCATAGTAACTTCGCTGAGAGACACAAAACCCAGAGATAGGCTTGTCATTCATCACCCCCGGCGGCATACAATGTTTAGAAAACGGAGGGGCTAGCCGACCATAGGAACAATATCAGGACTACCCCATAAGAAAATATGCCAAGGCAATATAGGAGGGCAATGGCGACAACTATCGTCGGGATAAAAACCCGCCCTTTGGGTTTTGAAAACCCTAATGAGAAAATGGTAAGCCACCAACCTCGAATGTGTTGCGGGAGAAACGAGAGGGCCGGACGGAGGCGAAGCGAACAACATAAACCGCGACCCCGACAATGGTGAAAACTCCGAAGGTAACGAAGAGGGAGGACGAAACGAGCAGCGGAGTCCCAAAGGCTGGTGTAATCTAAGAAACACTGCAAGACCAAAGAACTCCCAAAAAGCCCATAGCAGTTAGAACCACAAAAATAGCCCAAAAAAAAGCGGAACCAACAAAGGACCCGAATGATGAAATAAAATAGGTGTTAGAAAAGGAACACAACGAGGAAAAGATATCACTAGGGTGGAAAAAGCAAACACCCGTGGTGGAAAATCAAATATATGCCTCACCCTCGAGGTGGAAAAATTAGCATCACTGCCCAGGGTGGAGAAATAACATAGTAGGAATGGCCAAGAAAGAACGACAACATGGAAAAGCCACACTCACAAGTGGAGAACACGAACAAATAAAAATATATATAAATGAAAAAGGAGTATCACGCCCACGCAATGGGGGGGAAGGGGGAAGCTGAACATCAGAAGGCTCACAGCGAGAAGACGCCATAACCGAAGTGAAACGACAATGGCCCCTGAATATAGCTCGTGCTTTCGAAGGACGATCGATGGCTCGGTCGATGGTTCCCGGGAAAGTGACTCGCGAAAGACAAACCGCCGACTACCAAAGGACTTCCTTCACTATAAGCCCGGTAGCGACACCTCCAAGTGTTGAGCCGAATCAAGCACATAACGAGTGAGAAAAGCATGCAGCTAGACGCGGCATCGGTACAAGTAATGACCAAAAAGGAAAGGACATTAGAGAACAAAAACAATGAAAAAGGAAAAGAACACCGCCACGATGATTTAATCAAGGAAGCGCCCCAGAGCATGTGAACCAGAACAAGCAACCTTGACAAAACAAAAACAAAACAAACCACGTTAATGCAATGCATATGATATGAATGCAAATCCGCGGAATATATGAATAAGCATAGGAATATAAAAATGTATAGACATAAAAAGATCGGACGAGAAACATGGCGAGGGTTGAGTAAAATCGCAAAACCACATGTGACGGGGAGAAAGGAGGACCGCCATGGGTAGGGGAAAGGACCTCGATGTGGACCACATATTGAGCAAAAGCGGAGGGAACGAGGGAGAATAACAAAAACTATGGGCTAAAAAAAACATGAAAAATCAACCAAAGTCCTAATAACATAAAAACAACGTCCTCACGAGCATTACGGTGAGGATGTAATATGATATATGGTGAGCAAAACTATGCGAAAAAAAATAAGCCCACTATCATATGGTGAGCAAGCTAGCACAAAAAAAAAGCCTACTACGAATATGACAACGACCATGGTAGACATCAAAGATCATGGGAACCCCGGCGTGACAAAAATTCCCCGCCGCTGACGGGCGAATGAGACCAAACCGGGATGGATTGGGCCGATAGCAAGAAGACACTACGCCCACCACCCCGAGGTCGGATAGAATAAAGGACATTGTGAGAGGAAGGAGAGGAGCGAAAAAGAGGGACAGCCGATGAGGATCGAGGATAACAAGAACGGTAGAAACTAAGTAGCGGAAGGATAGTGATGGGGGCATGCGAACGGTTGCTAGCTAAAGAAATCAAATGACCACGGAGCAAGTTGGTCTCTGGGTTGTGGGGAGGGCGAATAAGAACATCAACTGCGACAAGGAAAAGAAAGATCACGACGAGCCAAAGAGGGGTAAAGGTAAAAAGCGGGAGAGGGAAGTGGAAAATTTGATGAAATTGCTTATTCGGCGACAACCGATGAGTACGAGCGAGGCGTGGGGAAAGCAGCGAGAGGAGAAGAGCTGAAGTGCGCAAATAGATGGCATGACCTGAAAAAGGAAGGACATTAGAGAAACAAAAACAAGGGAAAGAAAAAGCACGCCTACTTAGATCTAAGAAAAAAAGGTCGCCCCCGCATAAAACAAGCCCCTCCGCGGAAGTCGAAGAAGACACCCTAGCAGCGAGCGACGAAGGTCGGGCAAAGAAGACAAGGCTCCAAGGAGGAATAAGATAAAGAAGAAAACTTATCCTAGGAAAGTGTGGAAGGGGCACATCAAGCATAGGGCGCATAAAATACGCCCGCAGAGACAATAACAAGAAAAAAATGAAAACCTGTGAAATGTCCTAAATATATAAAATGGGAAAACAACACGAGAAGAAAAAACAAGCGAGGAGATGCATAAAGTGAATAAAATGAGGCCCACATATATGCAATCCCGCTTAGGATCAAGAACACTAATAATGATCAAGAACCAAAGCAATAAGAGGAAGAAGAAGAAACTACGCATCGTAAAATGCATAAAGGTAAAAACAGACAAAGTGCCACCGAGCACAAAGACGTCAAGAAATCGTGAGCGACATAGGTGGCAGCATCAAACTCACAATACAGGGAATAAAAAGAAATAAAACCACGGTAATACGGGGTACCACCCAGAGAAGAACGACAAACCCAAGAGAATGACAACGTAGGGCCAAAATTTGAAAACAAAATACTGGCCGTAACATAAAGAGGAAAAAGATAATCCGAATAGCACAAACAACCTTGAATAGCGTGGAGCATCTAGGAGCCCAAAACAATTGCAAAGGAGAAAATCCAAAACCATCATGGGGAAAACACAAATTTTATAAGATCACGCCACATATAAAAGAAACCACGGGGGCAACTAAAACGAAAAATGTAAAAAAGGACCATAGGAAAAATATACACAACCAAATGAAGAACCCGATTACAAAACCCCCTAGTTACATCGACATCCAAGAGAAAACACAATTGCAAAAAGAAAAAATCCAAAACCATGGGAAAACGTGAAATGTAGAAGATCATGCAACATATATAAAATAATTGCCTCGACATCCAAAAGAAAAAACACAATTGCAAAAAGAGAAAAAAATCCAAAACCACCATGGGAAAACATAAAATTCATAAGATCAGCCGACCTATAAAGAAACCCTCACATATAAGAAATTGAGCCACAAAGAACAAAGAGGTGGAAAACATGTCACAAAAAATACTCTAATGGGACAAAAAAAGCCGCAAAATATTTTTAATGGAACGACGAGAGAGAGAGAGAGAGAGAGAGAGAGAGAGAGAGAGAGAGAGAGAGAGAGAGAGAGAGAGAGAGAGAGAGAGAGAGAGAGAGAGAGAGAGAGAGAGAGAGAGAGAGAGAGAGAGAGAGAGAGAGAGAGAGAGAGAGAGAGGAGAGAGAGAGAGAGAGAGAGAGAGAGAGAGAGAGAGAGCTCCCTCCAAGCGCTGAGTTGGTCACGGCGCCAGAGCTTAACCCGAGCACAACAAAAATGAGGGAACCGCCCAAACTATAAGCCCCTCCAAAAAACCTGTGGGTCCGTCGGGCCTGATTGCACGACGAGCAAAGGTGAGATGAAGAGGAGCCAAGCAGCCGAGAAGAAGTGGAACATGTAAAAGGCACCCATGAGCAGTCAAGGAGAACAAGAACGTGCATAATGACGGCAGCGGCAAAGCGAAAGCGACAAGCACTCAAAAGGAGATGAGCGATTAGAAATGAGAAAAATCAACGATTCATGAAAAAAAGAGGATAGCATCACCCGGGGTTGGAGAAAAGCATCACCCGGTAAAAAAGGAAGAAAAAACAGGATAAATGTAACATGTGTGTGCAAATAGAGCTAAATATCAAATATGATGTCTGAGGATAGCACAATGCATAAGGATACCCGTTAAAAGAAAAAGGCAACCTCGTCAATGATGAACAAGAAAACACCAAGCCAATGAAGCAACAGAATAAAAAACACGACATGGACAAGAATGCGAAAGGAAAGGAAACCACCGTAATGTGCCGTATGCCTAAAAACAAGGAAAACAACGTGCGAGACCAATCTTTCAAAAGGGGAGATTCAACCGTACAACAAATCAACTGGACAACAAATCAACTCAACCAAAGCATCGTCCAGACGCAAAGAAAGCCAAACTCCAATAATGTATAGTACATATAATGTGGAACTAGTGGGATACAGCGCAAATTCAAATGACGCCCAACATAAAACATCAAACAATCTATGGTTCATAAGAGGATGCCAACATATAAAGAAACCGTCATTGTCAACCAAATGCGGAGCAAAGTAAAAAAGCAACACAAGGAATGAGAGAGAAGCCCAAGTCTAAACCCATAAAACATCCCGTCAGAAAGCCCCTATAGGTGTGCCATACACATAAACAACAAGAAGTATGAATCTTAATAAAAGAAAGCACATATAGAACACCGAACAATATCACATAAAAAAGCAAAACAATCGTCTTATTCAAACAATCTATGGTCCTTAATAAAAGAAAGCAGTGCAAAAAATAAAACCCAACAACTATGGGAAACCTAGAATGTAGAAGATAATACCACCCGAATAACGTATACCACCTGAGCCGAGTGTAGTGCATCACACATAAGATACAAACACAAGTGTAAAAGATAAAACCCAAACCACCATGGGGAAATCCCAAACGCAGAAAAGAATGCCACATATAACCATATGGGAACCACAATATAAAAAATAACATACAAAAGAGTTACATGTTGGAGAAATAACACGCAATTGAGGCCATACGGCAACCTACCATGGAAATGGAATGCATCAATGTAAAAAGGACAAATGCAACCCGGAAGATGGTGGCCACAAATCGATAGGCAATAAAAAGATAATAAACCATGGGACTGCAGCGAAGAATTATGAAAACAAGACAACGACGAACCCATACGAATGCGCAAAAGATGGATAGGCATGAAAAAACGAAAAGCAACTCATCAGATAATGCCAATAAACCATAAACCATGATAGATGTAAGAATCACAACATGATATAAACAACAAGACCAAACAAAGAGGTAAAAGAATCATAGGGATGAAATGATACAACGACCCCAATAGCGCAACATTATGTCCATGCATATAAAGCCAAAAACGCAACCCCCTTATGCCAAAACCCCCAAGTTATCGAGAATCGACAATAATGTAATACCAAATGAAGGAAAACCATTATAATGTGATATATACAAGGCAACAAAGTGCGCACCCAACCTTTCAAAGGAAAAATAACAGGACAACAAAGTACCCCACCACAACTAGTATAACACAGTGCCAACACCAATGATGCCCCACATATAACATAAAACAACCTATGGTTTATGAAGGACGCCCATATACAAGAAACCACCGCAATCACCGAAATGCGTAAAACAACAACAAACAAAGCTACCCAAGGAGAGAGAAGCCCAAGTCAACCTCATAAAACATCTCGTAAAAAAGCCCCGATAGGTGCACCATACCCGGAAAACAACAAGAACCCTAAATAAAGTACAGATGAAAACACATAACGGGCGTGAAAACCCCACATCGAACATATAACATCAAAAAGAAAAACATTTATCTAATTCCATTTTATTCAAAGATGGCATTAACACCCTTACAATGCCCAAACACCAAACACAAACCACATGTCCCAGAGATCAGGGATAATCAGGCAAGGAGGCCCGACGAAATTGCTGGATAAGTCGGGAGAAATTGAGGAGGGTACTCAGTCAAAATGAGCAAAAACTCGCGCAGCTGTATGGGACGTAAAGACGAGAAACCCCGTAGCAAAATGATGTCGCCAAATCTATACGAGCGGAACACCCTACGAACAGCAGGAGAAAAAGCAGCATAAAGGCGCAATGCCCGGAAGAATTCTTCGGGCCAGTCGATGTCTGCATGTTCAAGCTGCAAAGCATTCCGAGCAGAAGGGTGCAAGGCCTCCAAATGTGAGGCATAAAGATGGTGCGTGGTCAACGGAATCTCTGGTGGTGAAAAAGGCGGAAAAAAACCCAGAGGGAAAATCTTGGCAGAGCACAAAGGACAAGAGAACGGCATCGGACTTGAGAACAGAACAAAGAAGATAACCGGCAAAGAACTGCGCTGGGGAAAAAGGGGCCATGACAGAAATATAAGATCAAGAAGCCCAAAGGGAAGGAATGAATGGCGACAATCTGAAAGCCGAGTGAATGGCGGCCAAGAACAGCTGGAAAAGCATGCAAAAACTAGTGGCAGCCAAAATCCAGCAAAAAATAGCGAGCCTAAAAGATGCAGCCAAAAATACAACAGAAGATTTGATGGTAAATAAGCGAAAACATACCAAATAAGAGTCAGGATGAACAGATTTTGCCAGCATAACACTTCAAAGGAAGCAAACTCGACCGGAAAACTTGAAGCCATGGCTTAAAAATCCGCAGACAGCGCCCATGCAAAGAAAGAGAGGATCCAGGGAACAGAGGCGGGAAACCAAAGCGCAGAGGGCGAATACAGTAAGGACAAAAAAGGGAATAGAAGGAACAAATGTAGCCCAGGTTGCGGCCATGCAAGAGAGGCTAAGAACAGAGACAGCAGCGCAGAGCTAAAGAGAACACAAGGGCACCGAATCTTCCATGCAGCCAGCATCATGCAAGGTAAGAGGCAGAACAAGAAGGGGAATGACGGAACAAAAAATGAAGTGAGCATAAAATGAACTGAGAGCACAGATAAGCCCAAGCCGGAAGGACTAAAACCGAACCAAAAAACAACGGCATGCCCGAAAACCGAGAAGAAGCTCGAAGCAATCACGGGATAGATCCGATAAAACAAGGGAGAAAAAGACGCATGCGCCCCAACGCCCAGGTCCCCCACAAACCCAGAACATCCACAGTACATGAACAAGCCATTCAACAGAACGGACCAAGAGCCCAAACACGAACCTATCACACCCGAACATCCCAAAAAACAATAGAAATACAGAGTCATGCACAACGAAGACGATGACAAACAAATCGGTAGAAGCATACTGAGTATGGAAGAAGGACAAATCCGTAGAATCACGCTAAGCATGGAAGAGAAGGGAGCGTACCGTCCAAAGAATGATGAAGAAAATCGCCAGGCAGGTGCAAACGGCGAGAAGGTGAAGCACGAGACTGGTGGAGAAGCTGGGGAAGAAATCCATCGAATGAAGAGCCATCGAAGCTACGAGCACGAAGAAGGCTGCTGTGAGAAGACGCCGATAACCAGGCGGAAAACGACAATGGCCTAATATAGGCGCTCGTCCTTTCCCAGAATGACGATCCGATGGCTCGGATCGATGGGATAGTAAGTTGCACCTTACAGATGGTAGAAAGATGGGAATTAGCTATTGAGGAACATGGTCCAGAGACAGTAATCGAGGTTTTAGAGCAGTTGAATTGCTTGACTGCAGATGTGATATCTCACACTGCATTTGGAAACAGCTATGAGAAAGGACAGAAGGTTTTCCAACTTATGCACTCTGTAGAACAGATGACGCCGAAGGTCAGACTATTAAATTTGCTTCCTGGTGGCAGGTAAGTGCCAGATTACTTTGAATTTTATTCCTGCTTAATAATTTTCTTTTCTGAGTTTTGGACCAGGCTCACATATTTTGTCACGTAGATATGGGTGATACTTATCAGTATTTTTTTCTCCAACTAACTTCTAGGCCACATGACATTATCCGGGTTTTATATTCCAACCATATACTCTAAAAGTTACTTGCAGTACTATTAAATACGTTACAATAACAGGATGTTCATTTTCCCGAGCATCAATATTTGAAAACATATATAGATATCATGATGCAGATACAGCTTCATTGAAGTCTTTTAGCTGAGGTTATCTATTACATAGACCAGGACATTAATATACTTCTGCTACTATGGATTTATAAGGAGGCCATTCATGGTTGCATTTGCTTTCAGGTTGATTCCCATTCCTGTTAATCTGCAGTTAAGGAATCTAAAGAAACAACTCAACTCTATACTTGGAAACATGGTTTAAGAAAGGAGGAGCTCAGTGCAGCATAATGATGGAATATGGAAATGATCTATTGGGGCTTATGCTGACAGAGGCAGCACTTGGTGAGAAGAGTCATGGAACGTTTGGGAATAAGAAGTTAATAGAGGAGTGCAAGACATTCTATCTTGCTGGTTATTAACATGGGCCTTGATGCTTTTAGCAATGTGGCAAGATCTTTCGCGTAATGAAGTACAAGAAGTTTTTAGTGGAGCTGTGCCAGATGTCGAAACACTTGGGAAGTTGAAAACTGTAAGCTTTTATTATTTTTTTGTAAATTCTGTGTACCCATGTTGAGTATATTATATTGTGATGATGCTTATTACATATTGGCAATGGTAGGTGGCAATGGTGATCCACAAAACCTTAAGGCTGTATCCTCCAGCAACTTTTGTGAGTAGGAATGCTTTGAAAAACATTGACCTTGTTTATTCCAAAGGGAACTACAGTCATCATCCCAATTCTTGCACTTCATCATGATCCATTCCTCTGGGGTGCCGATGTTAATGAGTTTAAACCAGACCGATTTGCTCATGGGATTGTAAATGCTTGCAAGCATCCAATGGCGTTCATATCCTTTGTAACTGGACCTCGTGTCTGTGTCGGCCAAGCATTTGCAGTTATGGAGGCAAAGATTGTATTGGCCATTATTCTGTCCAGGTTCAAGTTTCATCTCTCTCCAAGCTACATACACAATCCAACCACCAAGGTCACGTTGAGGCCACATCATGGCATGCCCCTTATATTTGAGAGGTTATAACCTCCATTTCATGCTTTATTAACCAGTAAATAATATAACTTAAAAGTAATTGCCCTGTAATGGTTATGGGAGAGAAAAATGGAAAGGTCGCCTCTGACCTTGCATCAACAACCTGGATGTTGAGTATGTCGGAGCACGCACTTATTGGCTCTGGAAGCGATTATTGGAGCCATGATTCGCTTAAGGGTGTAAATTCTTTAGTGGTGTACAGAAAGCACTGTCCGGACATGTGCTTTATGTGCTGAAACTGCTTAGTACCTCATGGACGTGTGACGTCCAACCGAATTAAAACAGAATTGGCATGCACCAAGAATAGTATATGGAATTCCGGAATGGCAGGGATCAGTGACTAGGATCTCCAAAGACGCGGGAACTCCGTTGGCGGGGAGGATGGATGGAGTTTCCTTTAGTGGTTGGCGGGAGAAATCAGAATTCGGAATTGCAATTAGAGAATTGCAATACCAATTCATACAATTCGAACAAATTTTGCATTGTTTCAATTGAATTCTCAATTTGGAATTGTAATTCGAGTTGTGAAATCTGTCTCGTGAATTTCAATGGAAAGCTCCCCTGAAAGCATCGATTCAACTAGAAGAAGGATTTTCTTGCAAATTCAACCCGAGAAAGAAAGGGACAGAGAGAGAAGGAAAACAATCCTCCTTCCAATACCAAAGATTGTGGTGTTTTGAGTGAAAGAAGATTACAGGAATTGTCGAAGAATTTGGAAGATTACTTCAATGAACTTACAAATACTTTTGCCTCGAATGTGGACAAAGGGAAGTTAGCATCGAGATTCTTCAAAAAGATTAAACATCTTCCACTCGATGGTGATGTAGCAGATCCAAAGGAAAATGCCCTTATGAGGGATTTAATTTTGAATGTGAAAGATATGATAGAAATACTGATGTTCTTCAAGCAAAAAGGAGTACACTGCAAATGGCTGCATCTTCAACAAAGGGAGTGAATCAATCAGCAATAGCAAGGCTTCTATCTATTCCAAGAAGAACTGTGGCAAGAGCATTTCAGAGACGCGTGTATGCTGAATTTGAAGCAGGTCCCTGGTCAATGTTTCAGAGGAGAAAAAGGTCTGATGCACTTTTATAGGTAAGATAAAGAAATTTTGGGATGAGAATACTAGGATCTCACCATATAAAAAACATGTTAGTGAAACAGGTGAAAAGATTGACCATCCTATTCATTTGCTGGAGGTGACACAAGTAAGCACATTTTGCCTCTTTTTTTTTTTCTGTATTTTGCATGATATTGTTGCTGAATCTGTGTTATGATCAGTTGCAGTTTTATCTTCAATTCAGGAAAGAGTATCATGAGATCAATATATGCCAGCAAACTTTTGAGAAGCTTAAACCCAGCTATATTAGGAGATTGCAAGAAAGAGAGACTTGCTGCTGCCAGTACCACATGCACCTTGATTTTGTCATGCAGGCAATTAATAACATGAGGTCTGATCCTTATGGTGTGCACAAAGATTGCAAATGCGCATGCAGGGTATGTGGTCCAGGTCCAACATGCAATGCCAAGGACAATATTTTCAAATCTACAAGTGAGTATTGGAGAAATGTGGTATGCCCCAAAGTAGAAGCAGATGAATGGCACAAACATGCATGTTTGATGCAGAACTGCAAGAAATGTGGTCTCAAGAGGTAATTTATTAACATAGCTCATATATATTGTTTAACTTTTCATTTCTATGATATCTAGATAACATATCTCATATATTGTTTAACTTTTCATTTCTATGATATCTAGCTTCTGAATATTCTCTTACAGTACTTTCTCTAAACCACTCTATACAGCATTCCAAAGTGTCCAAGGGAAACAAGTAAATCATTAGAACACCTGGTGGATTGGAAAGTTTTTGAAAAAGTTAGTGTTGAGTTTGTGTTAGAAGGATCACGTCAGAAATACTAATTTGTTGATTCTACTACTTGCAGCAAGAAGCTGTTTCCAAGAGAAACCCTAAGAAGAAACCAACTAAAGTTACAAGATTGGCCTACAAGACTGGTACCCCTTTTGAATTTCAGGAACATGCAAGAAAAACAATGACAGCACCACACAACTATAAGGCTCATTGGCAAGCAAAACAATTCAGACAATGTTTGGCAAGTTTTGGAGAAGACACAATAGTTTCTGTAATTGACTTTGCAGAAAACTATGGTTTCAAAGTTCAGCAGGAAGCGCAATCATGTCATTGGCACACTGACCAGGTATCCATTTTAGTTCATATCACTTACAGGTTTGGAAGGAAACAAGAGGTGGATGGCAATGACATCAAGAAGAAAAGAAAAGATATGAAGCAAAAAGATGATAACAGAGAAATTATAAAAGAGTGTCACTTCTATATTTCAGATGATAAGTCTCATGACACTGAATTTGTACAGCATTGGCTCTTAAAACATGCCACTTGGTTGGAGGTAAATGGTATTCAATATTCCAAGCATTACGTATGGTCAGATGGTTGTTCATCTCAATTTAAGTCTTCAAGACCATTCTATTTCTTGGGTAGATGGTACAGAGATCTTGGGAAGGAGATTATTTGAATTTCTTTGCCACTTTCATGGAAAAGGTGAGCATGATGGCCAAGGAGCAAAGGGTAAAAAGATTTCTCACAAAGGAACAACTGAAGTATAATGGGAGAAAACTTCATTAATCTTTGCGCAGATGTCGCTCGATTTTTAAATGAATTCTTTACCAAATGCTCATCGATTCCGAGATATACACAGTGTAAATCGCGACTTGTAGCACTTGAAGCACTTAGACCACGTATTTTATAGGCATTATTGTGCATGCTTTTTATGTATGTTTGGTGATACTTTACTAGTTTTGTACATATTGAAGGCCATTTATGTACAAATATAACCTTTTGAACTTTTTTTTTTATTGGAATGTTTACTTACCTTTGCAGACAACACTTACAAGTTACTTACAAAGCTAGCTAAGCACTTACAACACTTGATTAATTGTTGCCTGCAGGTACTTTTGGGAAATTGATCCTCATAGTATAGGTAGATCAGAAAGGTATGATGCTCAGACTCTCAAAGGGACAACTAAAATTCATTGCATCAGGCCTTTTGATAGAGAAAATCCTTTGAAGCTTGCACATAGACCTTTGTCATGTTTTTGCATGTCTTGCCAGCAAGGGAAATGGGACTCCTGTTGCACTAAATCTCGTATAGGAGGTTGGGAGACAAATGAGTTGGTCCCAAAAGAGCGAAGTGCGAGAAATTCGACAATGAGGTTGAGTCCAAGAGGAGGAGATTGATAGTGAAGATGATGGTGACCATGATCCGTCCGGTTCTAATGTAGAAGTAGGTGACAATTTTGGCAATGAAATGCGAGAAAGAAGGCAATGATGAGGGTGTAGACTTTTATGTCCTGAAATGTATTGAGACAAAGAACACATTACTAGATGATTATGAAGATGGCTGGGGCAATGTTTTTGGAATTGGTGAGGTCATACTTTCTGGCTACTATTACAAACAATTGGAAGGAGAATTAAGTTTTCAACTTCTTTTAGACAAACCACTGGCCATAGTGTACAGCCACCTTGTTAGGCTTTGCAAATTTGACATGACTTTGGTGAAGGACAACCTGTATAATATGGATGAGCAGACATGCCAACAAATAATGAGCAGCCTGCCTTCAAGTTGATAACAGTTTAGGAGCAGCAGATGTCGTTCGATTTTTAAATGAATTCTTTACCAACATCTCATCTGATTCTGATATAGACAGGTAAGTACTGCACTTGTAGCACTTGAAGCACTTGAAGCACTTAGACCTGTATTTTATAGGCATATTTGTGCATGCTTTTTATGTATGTTTGGTGATACTTTACTAGTTTTGTACATATTGAAGGCCATTTATGTACAAATATAACATTTTGAACTTTTTTTTTTTGTTATTGGAATGTTTACTTACCTCTACAACACTTACAGTACTTACAGCAGTTAAGCACTTACAGCACCATTACTTGTTGCCTGCAGGTACTTTTGGGAAATTGATCCTCATAGTATAGATAGATCAGAAAGGTACAATGCAAATTTTATCAAAGGGACAACTAAAATTCATTGCAGCAATTGTGCAAAGAAGATAAAAATATTCATTGATAACTTAATAATTATATCCAGATCCAAAGGATATATCAAAATGTATACAAAAATGGCCAGCCTACATGAACAACAAAATGGCTAGTCATTCATTGACTATTTACAATTTGTTTCACCTAACTATTTACAAATTGTTTCGTGTGTTGCAAAGGCGAAGTTGTTGATGAACTTGCTATCCCTGCTTTGTTCGGTTCCACCCACTTCACAAATGTAGAGTAATAGAGATCAAAAGAAACCTCACGAGGAATCTGTTAACATTCTTTGCATCCAACCTCTCAAGAATGTCCACGGCCTGCGGCAGTCAAAGAAATCCACAAGTTGTATTCTCTTCAATATTGTCTTCCAGTTATCATCCATTGCAAGTTGATACAACAATGGAAAAATACCATCCACTAGCAAACTTGAACTTGACTTAAATTCTTCAATCCTCATGCTTGCCGCAATAATGCTTGTATAAGGTGGAGACAAGAATGTCTTATAAACCGAGTCATCAACCAAAATACATCCGCCCTTTGTATTGAGGAAACCGGCAAGACACCTTTTCCAAAGGTTTCATGAACACCGGTTTGTCATGTCCGTAACGTGAAAGGCATTTTGTCACAAAACTCTTGTCCCCAAATAAAAACAAACCTCTCGCTTTAAGTAATGGACACAACTTCGTAACACTTCATTTGTATTGAAAGAAGTCATAGATGACCATATAGCCAAGTCATAGTGAACACTTACCTTGTTCAAAAATTCAGAACACCAGGGCCCTGAATAAAACTATCTTGTTTTTGTATACTCTATAATGTGTGGGCGGGTATTTCAAGTTTTTCAGACTTTGAATATGTTTTAACCAAAACACCATTTAGGTCCATAATCAATAGCTTTCTACTCACCATGATATCTCTGCTATGTGCTGCTTTACCTAATTTTTCACTTGTTGAACCTGCTGGCTCAACACTGGCTGGCTCAACACTTGCTGGCTCAACACTTGCCGCACACTTGCGACTCAACACTTGTCGGCAAACTTGTTTGTCTCAACACTTGCTGGCTCAACACTTGTTTCAAATGTTTTGGCAACTGTATCAACACAATGTTGAACCATTGTTGGCTCAACTATATTTTCTGGAACAAAAGCTGGCTCAACACTTGTTGATTTGTCAAGTGCTTGAGTCTCAAGTGTAAATTCAAGGGTCATTGGCTTCACTTTTGTTTCTGCTCTCCTTTTCTTCACTTTATTGATGATGTTTGATTTCTCTTTTTCATTATCAAATTTGTTTGAATTTCGTGCAGACCTACATTAGAACAAAACAAATTCAAACAACCATTGCAAAGCAATTTAAATTTTTATGATTAATAACACTCAAATGGTTACAATGAACACTCAAATACCTTCTAATGGCTTCAACACTTCCTTTCATTGATATGGAATTATCTCCAATTGTCATGGAATCAAGGCCAGCTAATTTTCATGTAACAGACTCTTGATTGAGACAGATTCATTTTTGTCATTCAGAGCATCAAGTATAGCTTGAAATAGAATACCTTCTTTTGGAGTTGGAACCTGATCTTCTACTTCAACAAAGAAGAAGGCGGCGATTTGACTGTAGAGATGATGCTTTCCCAAGTAGAAGCATTATTAAGTGCTACAAGTGCTTCATCTGTTGTATGTTGCAACTCTAAACTTGTATTCTCATCAGCCTCTAATGCATCTTTCAGATTCTTCTTGCTTCTGAATGGATAAGTCCTCTTAGGTGCTTCTCCTTTCATGCTTGCTGTTTCTTTGCTTTTTTGTTTCTTTGAAACCTGCACTTTTGATTTGGGTGAAATTCTCCTTTTCTTCGAATGTTCCTTCACCACTTCCATCTCTGTGTCAATCTGTACATGTGACTCAGAATTAGCTATCCCCTCAACAACATTCCCAAGGTTTTCTATAGCAACATCACCCTCATCATCTGTTAATATAACATTATTTGCTCCAATCTTAAAAGGAGATCTTGAAGTTGAGGGCATCAGAGCAAGATTTCCAAGAGTTGATCTGCTATCATGTACAATGGAAGGTGATCCTGTATTTTCAAGCACTGTCTCCTCCACTTGCACTGTCATACCAAGCTCTAAAAATAAAGCAGAACTGATAGCTGTAGTGCAAACAATGCATTTACCTTTAGCCAACAAAGCTGTGCACATTAAGTGATACTCATGATCACATTTTAGTTTTACTGATAACCTCAGAATCGCTAGAGAATGCTAATCCACATGCAAAGACAAGCGCCCTCAAATAGCGCAGTAAGTCTCTACTAACCGCATTGACTCGATTGGTGAAAATTTCATACCTTTCGATCTTCCAAGTTTTTGAGGTTTGATCTCGTATTGAGAGGTTAGCATCCTTCATGTGAAGTTCACCTTGCAATTCATCCCTTCTTGATGTCAGTGTTTGGATTGATCTTCCCGAAACTTGCCATTTTCTTTCTTTGCATATGTCTCAAGCATAATACTTGTTTCAAGCTCAAAGAATGTCTTTCTCTAACTCGAGTTACCCGCAAAGATTTTTGAGTTCTAATTCCTTTTCATTTGCTCAATATTATTGTTTGCTTCGCCACATTGCCACTTAAAGCCCGGTTTGAGAGATCCTCTGCACGCCAATGTGACAAGGATGTCATTCAACTCCAATGCACAAGTTTCTCTCTCACTAGAAATTCTCGGTGATCTCATTCTCGATCAGTTCTACATTCTCAGAAAAATTTTGTGTTCGAATGAAAGATTCTATGCCAACTTCTTTTCGCTTCAGCTTCTCTGCCTTCTTCTTCTCAGATTACTTTTTGGTTCCAATGTTTCAGGGCTTCCTACACCTCCTCAGTATTTCATAATTTGAGCTCCAAAGAAAGAGCCCAATTTACCTTGTGCTTTTCAGGATTTCTTTGTGCAGATATGCAATTTTTCCCATGCAAAAGCATAGGCTATCTGTTTTCGACCTCATTGTTGCATAATCCCTCACTTTGATAAAGCTTTTTATCAATGTTTGTAATTCTTCTTTTCGGATGTGGTCGCTGTACCGGTAGATTTTTATACTCATTGCGGAATTTATCTCTTCTCTCCAAACTGATAGCCAATCTTCAGTGGTGATTTTCTTCTCCAAATATTTCATTTTTAGGGCCGGAATTAGACCATCATCCGACAATCTATGCATTTCCACAAAATCTTCTACTGTCACTGCTTCGCCCATTCTGATGCAAAGAATTTGGCTTTCGGTATGGCTATGGCGCGAGAAAATTCGTCTAAAAGCTATGGCTATGGCGCGACAAAGTTATAGCTAGCGCTCATGGCTATGGCGTACGGTTATGGCGCGGGAACTGCCAGCACTAAATGCGTGACACAAGGCCGACGGGACCCAAGTGCTTTAGGTGCTGGGTGCTGTCGCGTTTTTTTGATCACCAGTATAGAATTTACACCCTTAAGTGAATCACGTGCTTTGCTGAAGCAAAATTTTCCCAAGTGAATCATGTATTGTGGCAGTGCACTTTCTCTTTATGAGAGTCAGCTAATTTGCTTGGATCCATTTTGGTTCATGTAAGGTTAGTTTCGACAATATCAGCACAGATGTTAGGTTAACTTAATAAACTTTGATATCTAACATATGTAATTATTGGTGGCAAGATTCTTTCGTCTCGCAAAAGCAGGGGCCTTGCTTCTCAAAATTGGTGCAGTGAGCATTACACGTGTGTAAATCTGGTACACCCAGCAAGAAGGCAGCACCTGCCGTTTGCGCAGCAAGAATCAGATCAGACAATTCTAAAATTTGCTTGGTTTCATGAACAATTCACATTGAAGTCATATTTGCTCCAATTTGCCATATCCAATTGCAGCAACTGTGCCACAGATCAAATGGGCTCCTACAGCAGGCCGAGCAATCGCCAGATCCGACCATCGCTACCAGATACAGAAGCAATCAAACGGGCTTATGCAGCAAAGCCCATCTCATACTTCTGATGGCCATAGCCATCTCGAATTGCTGCCTTAGTTCTTCTGTGTCTTATACTGTGAGCCTTGCCATATTAAAAACTGATTTATGGCTGAGAGGCTATGAAAAACTGCCATAGATCCATATGCCTGTTTAATTCCCTGTTGATGTTGATATGCCTAATCCGGTGGAAAGCTTCATTCAAGTTTTCAAGCTGTGGCCAAAGGCATTGCCGAGTCTAAATCCAAGTAGCGAGGCCCATAGATCTGTGCGCGTAGGCGAATTTTCGATGGAGATTCTGGTTTTATTTTTAGGTCAATATTATGGAGTGTCTAATAGGAAGGGCTCTAGAATAGAAATCCATCTAGGTTTGTCCGACTTAAGCTCGCTTGCTTCATATTCATTCCCAAATCTATAGCTAAACTCTATAAGTCGTTTAAATCACCGAGTAAATATGATATTTCGCCCTGCAAGGACACCAATTTCAGACTTTGTGGTAAAGTGCGCAGCTCTCGAAGAGTTGCCTATGCTATAATACTTTTTTCGGGATGCCGGATTCCGGGCCATATCCCCTCTTTTTTTAATCTTTTTGTGGCTCTTGCTTTTTTAACCAATTTATTGAAGGTTTCTAATCACTTTTTTTTTTTTTTTTTTTTTTTTTTTTAAATTCACTTACCCAATGGTACACATTGTCTAAAGGCTAATGTCTTTTGCTACCATGGTATCTCAATGCTTCGATTCTCTTCTTGCTATCATGTACGTGGCTTCTCCCTCGTCCTGAAGGAGCTTAGTAACCCACCCTTAGGCTAGCTAGCGAAACAATAAATCCATAGTCTACCATTTTTGCATAGAATGCATGGCTCAAATAGAATTCATAGATCCAAACCAAGGCTACAACAGAACAATCTCTCAAACTAGGCATCTTTGACACTAGGACTTCCTCACATTATCTCGCATAATCATAGTTCAAACTAAAAAACAAGTTGAACAAAAGAAATGTTTGCAGCGGCCTTGGCCGCTGCAATAAATGTCTTGTATTTGATTAACTTTAGCCTTTACTGCTTGTCTCTTTGTTGTATCTGTTTTGCAACTCTTGGATGCTGGAATATTCCATGTCATATTTCCCATAGTCCAACTTTTTGTAAATCACTTACATTACATTCTGTGGCAGAATGTTGAGTAAATGTTTAAAATATTGGGTTAATGTCTAGAAAAATGAATGCAAAATCTACTATTCCTTAAAAGAATTGTTGCCACGTGTCAACACACGATTAGATTAGGAGGCAGAATGTAATGTAAGTGGTTTTTACGAAAACAAAAACACATGCATGTGCGAATGGTGCAAAATGGACAATGTGTGAAACAGTCTTTTTAACACTTTCTTTTTGTGAAATGGCGATGAGAATGAGTAGATCTTCATGCCTATAAGCAAAGTTTGTAAGTGCAACTAGAGAAAGTAGAATGTTAAGAAAAAAGCTTGTAGTGTACACAAAACAATAGATAAACACACCTCTAATGTCTGTAGGCTTATAGCCTTGTATACTTGAAGTTGCTAGACCTCAAGTAAAATATTAAATGAGAAGGCATTATCAATGTTTGATCGAATAGTGCTGCCATGCTATGGCAACATAGAAGAGCAAGATACATATTGATTTACTCATGCCTTCATGTTGATTTGAGCACAAATACACAAGCACCATTGATTTGAGGAGAGCACATCCCTAGAGATTATGAAGTGGACACTTGAAGACCAAGGTCTAGACATTCGTGAAAGATCACACAAGTATGCTAGGAAAGGTGATTCAAGCAAAGCAAGTTTGAAGTTTGGAAGATCTCTTGAGTGTTTTTCGGTATGAGGTATTTCTATTGCGTTCTTGGCATGACTTATCTTAAACCTTCATCCCCTTTTCCATGCAAAAGTTTCTACATTACTTCAAATTCCATGCCTAGTCTTCATTTTCTATAGCAAATTCTTAGGAATTTTTTAGTCAAAAGTTCTCTTTCATACATTATTCACACTTCACACAACCACCATGCCATCACCATCTTGTAAAAGCAAAAATTTTCACTTGATTTGGCCACATCCATGGTCTAGGGTTAAACTCTCTTTCTAGAAGTCAAAATGGAGAGAGAAAAGGCGACTATTCTTGAGGACTTGCATACCAAAATCACACCTGCTGGCTTTGAAGCCCAATTAAAATCCTTCTTTATAGCGTTCATCGCCCTGGGGCTCTTGAACCAGGCTCTAAAAATAGCCTGGCAGTGCAAGTGATCCACACTTGCACCACACTCCATGGCCACGGCTCCAGCCAAACATCTTTGGTTGCAAAAACCAACAAGGGCATCATAAAAACTTGTGGGCACATCTTGCCCAGAAAGACCCAAGGTCATGCTCACATCTATGGTACTCCAATCCTGACCAAGAGAGGCTCTCTAGAAGAAGACCCAATTTTCAACGAGCTTAGAGAAGGAGGCACAGAGCAGGCAACACACTTCCCATTCCTCGCTGCTCTCTTCAAAGACATCACAGAAAAAAACAAGCAACAAAGACGGCTTACCTGTAGCTGAGGTCGGCTGACAGAAACCTGGATATGTACTTGCCCTGGCCATCTGTGCCCTGGCCATCTGCTGACCACGTGAAGATAGCCAGTTCTGACCAACGCAGGCGTAGATTCGAGCCCTAGATTTCCCTATTTGGAAGCCAGGGTGCCAGCATAGTCTTCTACGGTATTTGCATATGAATAAGCACAAGAGCCATGCAAAATCTTAAGTTATAAAAATACCCTTTCTGATTTCGGCCACTTGTTGGAGATAAACGTACCAATGTAGTAGATTTCATTTCAATTTTCAAGTTAATTTCGTTTCCTCCATTCTCAACCTCAAGCTTACCATTTCAATTTCCATTCAACTTTGCACCCATTCAACTGATACATGGTTGGTACATATTTAGACACATTGCACAAACTGCCGGAAGGGATAAAATCGTTTTCCAGTTCGCCTTTGGCTTTCAATAGCTGTTGTACTTTGCAAATTTTCGGAGGACTAATACTTTCGTGAAATCAAGTGGAGTAAGTAGCGGGGCCCCTGCCATGGAAGGAGCTGCTTCCATCCTAGAGGATAGCGAATGGAAGGTTAGGGAGATTGCCAGAATGCCTTTAAAAGTTTTATTTTGTTTCCTATCTGCCGTCTTGCATCAAGAACCACCATGGCCGCATGGATTCTATGTGGTCTCTCAATTCTCTTTACTTGGAAGCTATGGAGCTTTTTCAAGCATTATTTTCTCATGCCTCGATATGTCACAGCTTGTTTCTTGCAACAAGGCATCAAAGGACCTCCACCCCTACCCGTAGTTGGCAATATGTTGCAGATTTTTGATCTAGGAGCAAAAGAACGTGAGAAGGATTTCAGTGAAATTACACATGATATTGTTGATCATGTCATGCCTGAGCTTAAGCTCTACTCCAAACAGTATGGCAAATTATATTTGACATGGTTTGGGGATGAGCAAGGGTGTTGATAGATGACCCGGACATGATAAGGGACGTCCTCTGTAAAAAATCTAGCCACTTTGGCAAAAGCCCTTTGATGCGGAAATATATAGAACCAAGGTCACTTTGAGGCCACATCATGGCATGCCCCTTATATTTGAGAGGTTATAACCTCCATTTCATGCTTTATTAACCAGTAAATAATATAACTTAAAGTAATTGCCCTGTAATGGTTACGGGAGAGAAAATGGAAAGGTCGCATCCAGGGCTCGATTTTGACGGCTTTCATGCCTGTTTTTTGGATTTTTGCCTGTCAAAACAGGTGAATTTTTTTTTTGTATGGCAAATGAAGGGCCGCAGTTGGGCAATCGCCCGTCATAGAGAATGGCAACTACAAGACATACTCGTCATTTGAAAGGCCAGGAATAGAGAAATGCCCGTCATTTTTCTTGCTATATATCTTTATAAATTTTAAACATTTGTATTATTATTATATTGATTATAAATTTATAATATCTCTATACAGTATACATGATACAATTACACATCTCAAATATCCAATGATCCCCCATCCCATTTTTTAACCTCTTATCAACACATATGTAATTGTGTTTACAATTTTTCTTTTTTCTTTTTTTTTATTTTCATATCAACACATATGTAATTGTGTCTTTTTTCTTTTTTTTTATTTTCATGGTTCTCCGCCGCAATCGTAGTTTCGCTTTTGTTGCCACGTTTTTCCTTTCGACAATCGCTTCAAACATTTGGCGGTCGCTCCAGCTTGATCTGATCGGGCTATGGCAGCCATGCTCAAGCTTTTCTTGCCACATTGCCAGATCTTTGTGGCTGTTTTTTGCTGTTGGAATTCGCCTGGAGACAGCTATGCCACATCCTGGCGGCAGCTCTGCCATATGTTTTTGAATGCATGCATATTTAAGAGCCCACAAGCGGCTCCTACTCTCAAATCGGGCTGCTTCAGATCGTTTATGGCAAGGGGCTTCTAAACAGATTCGTATTTCGGTAAGCTCTCTGATTTTGGTCTTCAATATTAGATTAAGCTACGTGCAGGTTGTTTGCTAGCCTAGAGAACCGAGTAGGCAAAGGCAGAGCTATGGCTATGCCGTCTGAGATATTCTGTATAAAAAACCCTACATCCCCTGCCATTTCTTTTTGTAAGGCCACGGTTGTTAGCGCACAAAAGGCTCATAACCGGTCTGGTTGCAGCTCTTCTGCCCCATAAACCAAAGCATATGCACCTGGAAAGAGGCTCCAACTTCCAAATCCTTGCAAACGGGCTGTTTGCGAACTAAGATTCACATCCTTCAATGAACCGCATGCAACTGAATGCATGGTGCAAATAAGCAGATCATGTCTGTGATGCTGCAGTGGCGAGCTCCTCATGACAAATCCGGCAAAACTAAGTAAGAAAAATCCTAATCCAAAGCTGTGGGCAGTAACTCCTGTGTTAAGAATTAAACAGAAACCTTGGCTATGGATGTCCGTCTGGCAGCCTTGCTACCTGCCATAGCCATCACCGAGGGACCGGAGCACCGAGGGATCAAAAAAATATTACAGGAACAGGGAAAAGTGGTCACATGAGAGAATCACAGTTTGCAGTTTAAGGGATCACATAAGGACTGCAGTCTTCTGCAGTTTGTCGGCTCTCTTGCAGCTGTACAATATGGAAACAGGGTCGCATTTATTCCCTGGCGTCCATTCTGCTGCTGACACGTGTCAGCCCCCTACAACCCGGAATGGAAGTAGGGTCTTCCAATTCCGGATGACTGGTTTAGCAGGTTTTCATGTTTTTCTCACTGTTTTTTTCATGTTGGTTTATTACACTGAAACTTACAACTGAAACTTCATTTACACTGAAACTTACACACTGAAACACATTCAAAACATCACTGTAGATCACTGTATCTTCACTGTATTTAAAAAGATCGTTGTATGAAAAACAGGGTTTGCGGCGTTGGAGGAGAGTTAACAGCATCTAAAGATTCATCCCCAAAATGTTCAGCTTAAGACCTTTATCCTCACTATCATCATCATCGACTAAGATAATCTTCCTAAAATCTGCTGGATGATCTTGATCTTGCGATTTTTCTTCCTTGAAACTGACTGATGAATCAATACCTGAATCTTTGCAGCAGGAATCATCACCAGAATCATCAAGAAATGCCACCAGAACTAGCATTTTGTTGGGGCCGCAGCCGGGCAGCCATGTTCTCACTGCCACAGGTCTGCCTCTCATCGCCATAGCTAAACACACGTTCTGAGACACCACATCATGTTTTCCAGTCTCATTTGCATTTCCTCGCTCAAGATCATCACCATAGCCGTATCAGCCGACAAAAAACATATCACCCTGCAAGATTCATGAAAAACTCCTCAACATTTACTAAAAACTCGTCAAGATCCATATATACCTGTATTATTTCGATCTACTACTCCAACTTCGCTCAAAGAAGCAACTGCTAAACCTAAGGAAGAAAAATCAGCTTGCAGAGCTAGAAAAACCACCAATACTGCAAAAATCAAGACAAAGATGCTTTAAGCAAGCTTTCTTCGAGCCACCGCCTTCGCCATTCGAAGTGAAATCATGCTGGGATGCACAGGCGGCCTCCTGAGCGCATCAACGCAGCCATGGCCGCAGGGGAAAAGGGGGGAAATTTTGCTCCCCTGTTTCCATATTGATGGGGAAAAAAAATTGGGTCCCAATTTCCGGTCCAGCCGGTGACCCGCTCCCGGCTACCGCCGGTCGCGGGACCCCACCGGCTGGACCGGAAATTGGTCCCCAATTTCTTTTCCCCCATACATTGCAGATGTCCAGCTCAGTATCGCACCTTAGGTTTGTCGGTGTTGGTATGGCGATCGTGGGTCCCGATATCAACCACCCCTAGGCATCTTTCTCCAACTTTTTCTTAGTCTTCATAAGTTCATGTAGAACCTTAGTACCAGTTGTTGAGTTGTCTAAGTCGCCCAAGATTTTTGCCAAGATCCACTCCTTATGTTTGATTTAGGTCGTTTTCTCGACAACATTAAGACTATTTTAGCCCTTGATTGGCGTTGGCTTGGCTCGGCTGCCAATCCCCTGCACAATCTCAAGACAAGACCTCAACATTGCAACATCCTTAATTGAAGCTTGAATAAACTATACATCAAACAAACAGCATTTCCCTGAAATGAACCCAAAACGAATAAAAAAGAGATGAAATAAAGAAGTTGGAATAATAAAAGGATGATGTAAAGAAGTTCAAGAATTAAGCTTCTAGGAGCGAAACGATTAAAAGGATCATAATCTAAAGCAGAATATTATAAAGCACAATCTATACAAATGGAAAAGGGATTTTAATGGTGACGATGGAATGCAAGGAAGTTTTTCAAGAATTTATTGCGAAGGGAATGTTTTGGCTTAGGAAATGTCTTCGATGCTGCTGCTTCAAAAATTAATGCATCAAGAGCAACTGCAACCACTCAAAAGTGAACCTTGCTACACAATATTTTAGATAATGGAAAGCACATGGGGCCAAACCATATTAGAGGCAACGTAATAATAGTTTTGAGAGACAAATATCTACTACTTGCCCTTGCACTAGAAGTGACAAAACATGCCTTGTTAGTTTTTTTAATTAATTAAAAAATGACGAAACCTCTATTTTTTGGATTGGTAGAGAGCATGGCAATAGCCTCCTATAAAACTCCAACCGCCGAGTCAAGGTGCAACCTACAACGTAAGCCATTTTTTTAGTTAAATTTCGAGATAATGTGTATAACTTTGTAGATAATATAATCTGTGAGTATATTGACCTTTTCGAATCTATACATCCTTGATCTCTGTGCTCTAGGACTTTTAAACCTTTTCCTACTATGTTTCCTGTTGGAGCTCCAACTTTCTGCGTAGGTCTATTCGTAAGTCTATTCGTAAAGATGTTTTTGCCCGAGGAAAATATCTAGAATGTATATCTTTTCACTGATATCTTTACTCGAGAATATACTAAATTTGCCTTGGTGGAGTTGCGCATCTGTCCTGATTGTTGTTGTGAGTTCATCATATCTGCTTGAAGATAGAAACTAGTTAAATTTTCAATGGTTGCTAAGGCATTAAAAATAGATAAAAAAGGCTAGCCTTAAATGTTTTCATAAAATATCTAGAGTATCTAAACTTTGCCAACAATCTTAAATACTAACCAAAAAATTAATTAGGCAAATTCTCATAAAAATTTTGGTGGCTGGAAATTTAGCTTTCTTAAATGTAAGGGATTTAGCAAGTGCATTAACACGTTTGTTTCATATTTCAGTTCTTAAGAAAGGTGATCTCCAATAGTGCGAAGCAAATAGGAAACGAAAGCGAAATCGGGTAAACTACGTTCTCATGTTGTTTTAACTGCGTCTGGATGTGTCGATACAGCGAGTTATTAAATATCACTTAGATAAGGTAGAAAAACAAAACATGGATGATAATGATAGAACTGTATTAGAGAGATATAGAGAGAGAGAGATCGACAAAGAGCTAGAGAACGATACGCAAAATTATCGGAGGATGATAGGGAGAGGGCACAATGTAGAAGAAGAGAACCAGATACCAATCAACCTCAAATGATAGGGAGAGCATAAGACGAGAGAGAGAGAGAGCATTATAAAAACCTAAACGAGGAGGAGAGAGGGAGAATTCTACAAAGAGCGGCAGAACGATATGCAAACTTGGCGGAGGAGGACAAAAACAGACTACGACAGAGAGCGGCAGAGCGTTATGCAAACTTGCCCGACGAGGAAAGAGATAGAATTCTAGAGAGAGCGGCAAAACGATATGCGAACCTCCCTGAGGAAGGCATATATAGAATACTGAAAGAGCAAAGACAACGATATGCAAACTTGCCCGGGAGGAGAGAGATGGGATACGACAAAAGAAATATAGAATGCTATAGAAATTTATCTAAGAACATAGAGTGAGAATCCGGGAAAGAGAGGTAGAACGCTATGCAAATTTGTCTGAGGAGGATAGAAGTAGCATACTACAAAGACGGGCAGAATGCTATGCAGAGCTTCCTCAACGAGATAGGTTTAGAATGCGAGAAAGGGCTAGAGAACGTTCTGGACGATCACAGTCTAAATCCATAGTAGACAAAGATCCAAGATATGCATATCAAATCATATTGCATTATCCAACCAGACAAACATGCAGGAAGATAATAATTTATTGGAAATAATGCTACCTGCTTCGGCCCATTGGCAGGCGCAAGCTCGACAAATGAATTTAGCCATTCATCGAAGTTATGTAATGTGTACATGGAATAAACAATGTACATATTGTCAAATCCCATTGCTCAACCTTGAGCACGATGGATTCTGTTGTAACAAAGGGAGATGGTTGCTACCACCTTTACCATCATTGCCTATGGTACTACAAAACCTTTACACCATGCCAGGATTTGCTGAGCTATCAAGAAAAGTGAACAATCTATTTTGCTTTAGTGTGCTTGGAGTGAGTGGTGGATTTGTAAATTTAGATTTTCCTTCGCTCGGTGACTATTCTTTGGTCGAACTTACCATCGGTTCGTCCCCATTGCGAATCGGGACATCCTATGCATTGGTATATCTACGATGAATCGGAACGATACACACGGGCACGAAACCAAAACGTGCCATTTCAGTGGGTGGCAATTATTGGCTCAATCCTCGATCAAGTAAACCCATTTATTCGGAACCTCCGAACCATGGGAAGTATGGGCTTGCCATCGGCATACATAACAATTGAGGGAGGCGGTTGCAAGCAATGAAATTGCAGCTATCGTGGATGTTAACAACACGGCCGGTAGATTACGCATACGAGTTGCAGGATTTTGGGTACAAAATGAAGGTGAGCCAACCTTCATGAACATTCTTGATCCTATGTATGAACCATTACAATATCCTCTCTTATTCCCACATGGCACTTTGGGTTGGGGACTTAGAAATGAATATGGTCTTACACAATTACAATGGTATAGGACTAGATTGTTGCATGAAGAACGGTTTCTCCAATTAGGTCGTTTATGCGAAGAATACTTGGTTGACATGTATTCAAGAGTTGAAGATGCTCGATTGAATTATTTTAGGACACCGGCATTTCGCAATCGCAGAGTGCAATATGATGAGGATTATTCGGAACGTGAGAATGACGATCGAAACGACATTATACTGCTCTCCTCATTTTTGGGATGTCAAAGGTGCTCTTTCGGTATAAATTTATACCGCGAGTGTTCTGCAACGGTATAAATTTATATCGTCCGAGCACTGGCAGTATAAATTTATACTGTTCCAGAGCCCTCTCGGTATAAATTTATACCATGGGAGACCACAGTCGCTAAAAGAAACAGTTCGTAAACACTTGCGGTATAAATTTATACTGCAAGGCCATAAAAGCAAACAATTGTCTTCTCTGTAGGTATAAATTTAAACGTGGTTTCACTTCCATGGTCTAAATTTAAAATGTGTGTGGAATGTCTAAAGAGAGGTCCGAAACCATAGTATTTGAACAATGGTGTTGTGTTTTAAGGTCTGTTTCCAGAGAAAAAGGGGTAAAATAGCACGAATTTAGGGTTCTTTAAGCCACTTTTCTTAGAGCTAAATTGCTTAAAATTGTGTTAAAAAAATTTTCTGATGTAAAAAGGGTCTTTTTGCACCTTTTCAGCCCCAAGATTGTCATCAAAAGCAAGGGACAACCATCAAAGACACAAACGTTGAAGATGCAGACCTACGAACTGAAAGATGTGACGTGGTACGTCCACAGGGGAGCCAGAGAGCGCTACCCGGCGGATGCGTACCTATACTTGTGTGGCCAGACAGGGAGGGGGAAGTTTAAGATGGAGGATTATTACCCCGCCGGGGAGGTGACAAGCTTAACTTCCACAGAAAACGAAGATGAGCTTCTCATGAACTGCATAAACGACGACGGGGACGTCATGTACATACTGAACAGCAGAATGCTTCGTATTAGCATGTGCAAGCCAAAGGACATTCATGATTACATTGCGGATAACTACAAGCTTGGCTATGTGAGTTGATCTCTGTGGCTTTACCGTATAAATTTATACCGTCAGCTTCTTAATTTACACTGCACTACAGGACATAGTGGATACTCTTTCATCAGTCACACTCTGTGACGAGAAGGTTATGACCAAAGGTCTGTGGTACCCATGTTCTAAGGAGGACGTGGAGAAAGATGGTGAACAGGAAGAGGAACAAGAAGAGGAAGAGGAGGAAGTGGTGGTAACGAGAGGTAAGGGTAAGAGGCAAGCCTTGGTAGTAGATACACAGCCCAAAAAAAAGTCAAGAACCACAAAGACCTTGACTATAGAGGAGTCGGCAGAAGCACTTCAAAAGGCTCCTGGGGCCGATATTGTTTTGCGGCCCTCAGACAAGTCGAGTGCTATTTTGAAAAGGGTTAATGAGAGCAAGCTGCTAAAGCAGACTATTTCTTTGACACTGAGCACGATTAAGAGGCTACCAAAGAATGAAGATGGGGTCAGAGTGTTACAGGTGAGAAAGTTATACGTGGCACATGTGGCTATTCTAAAGTAAAGAATGAGAAGGAATCCACATGCACATGTGTCGCCACTTGTTGTCATGGTAGACAGAAGTCAGGGCAACCAACTAAAAGATTACAGGAAGGCTGACTTCGAGGATTATACGTATTATGTTCTTGGTGGCACACATAGTTATAAAGCAAGGAAAGAACTATCAAAAGAAGAAAGCCGAAATGAGGTGTGGAAAAGTCTGGAAGCGCACATTTACGTGGGGGTAACAGACGAAGAGGCTAAGTTCATTGCCATGAGCCATAATCTCGACAATGATTTCAGATTAAAGATGAGCCTTATAGACAAAATCCGATTCATGCACCGAGAGTATGTGGAGTTCAAACAAATGCATGGAGATGACTTTAAAAAACAAAAGAACAAGCTCCAAGAACTTTGGGAAGCCTGTGTGACAGAGTGTTGCCTTAGTTATGATTCGGATAAAGCCCATAATGGCTGTGAAGCAGTACAACAACTACTTCCAGCTTGCCTTCAGAGATGGTCAAGTAAGTAAAGTTTTTAAATCAGTCTTTCAATAGTATGTTTAGCGTGGTTTGAACTGTGTAGCAGCCTTGAGCTGTATAAATTTATACCAACCATGGAAGTGTGCCACTGTATAAATTTATACCGTGCCATGGCTCGGTATAAATTTATACAGGTTTAGGGCTCGGTTTAAATTTATATTGTGCCTTGGCTCCGTATAAATTTATACCGAGCCAGGCCACGGTATAAATTTATACCGAGCCAGGGACCGGTATAAATTTATACCGAGCCAAGGCACTGTATAAATTTATACAGTGGCACCCTTCCATGGATGGTATAAAATCATACCGTGACTTAAGCTCTGGACGATCCTCAACACTAAACTACTTGACTTCGACCTTTAACAGGTGTGGGATCTTCAAGAACGAATTTTCTGCATGTTCGAGGATGGTGAACTTAAAGAACAAGCTAGCTCTAGTGGAAAAAAACCGAAAAAAAGTAGTGAGGCAAAGCAAAAAAACATGAGCATTGTGCCGTGGACGCAACTACAGGGTCTCAAGAGCAAGGAAATTTTTGTGCGCCTTTTAGAAAAAGTTGTGGCCAAAGCATTCACTCTAGATGAAATGGCTAAGGAGGCTAAAACGTAAGCCTCATTTGCTTTGTCGTTTACTTCTTTTCTACACTTAGAATTACAATCTTTTTCTTCTTCCAGTCAGAAGGACATTGTCACCTACCAGTTTAAATTGATGAAGCAACTAAACCTAGAAAACTGGGAGGAGTGCAGACTTCTTTACCCAACTTGTATGACAGACAGCACAATCAGAGAGCACGCAGTTAACTTCAGTGGTTGGGTAAGTTCTGCAGAAAACATGTTTTGTCTTCCAGCCTTTGTCTAACTCTTCTCTTACAGAATAAGAAGAAAGGGCTGCCAGCAGGCTTCTTGAACTTGGTTCGTAGGGCCAAAGAGGAGAGGCAGAGACTGAAGGCCATTGAACAGGGAAAAGAAGTCGCCTCTAGCAGTTTCGACACTAGCTACGAAAGATTCACAACGTTTGGCCAGGTCTACTTGTATAGGGTTGTACAGGGTGATTGCACCAGGCTCGGGACAATGAGGCCTTCACGCACGTGCAAGTTCGTGCTTTTTTGGACGGCCTAAAGGAAGTCACGCTATCTGCAAACTGGAGGGTAATTATTTTTCATTCCGACCTGCAGACCATGTCCGTGCTCAAACCTATAGGAGCGGTCTGCAACGCCGGCTTCGAGAATTGTATTTGGTAAGCTTTACATTTGTTAACGCGTTTCCTTTCACTGTAACTCCACGGTATAAATTTATATAACATTTTCCTTGCCGTATAAATTTATACGGCTGGAGCTGGTATAAATTTATACAGCATGGCAACCGTGGTATAAATTTATACAGCAAGGCAACCATGGTATAAATTTATACAGCAAGGCAAGACTTACTTATTTTCATTGTTTTCTTTCTGCTAATTTAGAATTACTTTATTAATTAGCAGGCTGAAGACGAACGTCAAAGGACACGGTGGTGGTCCGCGCTTAGTCAGCTGCTTTGAGCATTTCCATATAGGTTATTACAGCGCAGACACCAAAAAAACCATGGTACATTTCAATATGCAGAATGAGAAGACGCCTCCGTGCAATGCTTTCTAGTTCCCTGCTGTCTTGCAAAAGCTGAGAGACCCACAGAGACAAGGCGCTGTGGTGTCCCATTACCAGAAGCCACAAAGGCTTATTAATAATTTGATACAGTGGTTTTCTCGCCCGGGCGACTGGATTTTGGATGCATTCTCTGGAACAGGTATCACAGCAATTTGCGCCCTTAAACAGGGACGTAATGTTGTTTCTGTTGATATTGATGCAGACAAAATAAGTTTCATCAGGACCAGGATAACCTCCTGTGAATCCTTTCCTGATGAAAATGCGGAACTGGGAGCAAAGAACGGTGCTGGGGATGTCAAAGGC
Organism: Isoetes taiwanensis; assembly: GCA_021234155.1. Classification (NCBI taxonomy): domain Eukaryota; kingdom Viridiplantae; phylum Streptophyta; class Lycopodiopsida; order Isoetales; family Isoetaceae; genus Isoetes; species Isoetes taiwanensis. Next base: position 18,243,168 of record JAJEKV010000021.1, on the reverse strand, counting down.
ACTTACACAGAAATCTAGCCTCCTATTACTGGAAGGAAAGATGAGGAGGTGGAGTTCGTGGACCTGGAGCCCGTGGAGCTAGAGCCCGCCAAACCGCCTGTTCCCATAGCCTTAGAATCGGAAGCAGACGTCTCTGGCTTTGTGGCCTCGCAAGAGACAAATTCAAAGGGGGACAAGAGTCCTATCGACTGGGAAGAGCCACCTGTCGTATGATTTTATACAGACAAGTTGAAATGTCTAAATATCATTTATGGTTGTTTGAGTGCCTCTTGTTATATTTTAAACTATGTACTAAGAATTGTAATACATATTTATGAAAATTTTTAAACTGAAAGACTTGTGCCTTCAACAACGTTTAGTTAAAGCAACTCTTTCTTGCTCCATGATTTCACACTCTTTGTTTTTTATTTGTTTGATTTTGATGGTACTTATATTAAGTGTGCAAAAAGACAAACTGTATTTGCTTCTATTTTCAACAATAAGAACTTGTTGAGTTTCCAAAACTAGTGTTTCTCTCCTTAAAACAAGCATTTTTTTTTTCCTGCCCTCTTTTGAAAATGAAATAGCTTCAGAAATGTTACTTTTCCTGAGGTATTCCGAACGCTAAGTGCCCAACAATCTATTTTGCTCTCTATTTTGTCTGTTTTTCAAGTTTTCAAATTTTTTAAAGGAATCTTTTAAACGCACTTCTTAAATAAGTGCGTTTCATTTTAAACCTTGTTATGTATAACCCCCCCCCCAAAGGAGCCATTTGGGACGCCATTTGAAGCCCTCAAATGGCTTCATGGTGCCATTTGGGGGTGCCAGGGGGCAGGTATACCACCCAAATGGCACTATTCGGGGGGTGCCAGGGGGCAGGTATACCACCCAAATGGCGCCATTTGGGGGGTGCCAGAGGGGGTAGGTATACCCCCCAAATGGCGCCATTGAGCCATTTGTGGTGCCATTTGGAGCCCTCAAATGGGTCCATGGCGTCATTTGGGGGGTGCCAGAGGGGGCAGGTATACCCCTCAAATGGTGCCATTTGGAGGGTGCCATGGGGGGTAGGTTATCCCCACATGGCAAAAAATTGAATTGGCCACACCCTACACCTAGCCAGATTTAGTAAATATCGAATTGGCTACTAAACAAGTAAACTGTACAAATTTGCGTTTTGAACTGGCCACTACCCTTCAGTCAGAGCATGAACATATCCTACTCTGGTGTAGCCAACCATTTCTGAAAAAGTATGAATGTGTGGCCAACTGGCCCGCCGGGGCCACTAAAAAATACCCTGCTTCATGCGACGTCGCTTCCAAATGAGTCACAACAACTAGGCTTTATACAAATGGAAGGCCAGACTCTGAAGCTGGGACCACCTGCTAGGGTACACCCCCAAAAGAACCTCTTGACTACGGAGCGGGGTGTGGAAGAGACGTTGGACCCACTGCCATGCCGGCTGGATGTCTGAGCAAAGAAACATACAGTGCTCCAGGGTCTCTATACAGGCACCACACATTGGACACAGGGCGCTGATCAGGGGATTGATCCTGTGAACCCACGTGTTCACCCTCAGGGATCGGTGCACTATCTGCCACAGCAATACCCGAATCTTGGGGGGCGAGATTGGATTCCACACCCATCTCCAGATGTTGCCCCAGTGATCTCCCGGCACCTGGAGGCTCCAGTCGTCCGCAGGAGGCAGCTCATCCTGAATTGCCAAAAGCTCATAACAGAACTTTACGAAATTTGAGGGATCAACTTTCGGGTGACACCTCCACACAAGCCCTGAGCCTGCGGGGAGTTCAGCAGGAGAGCATTAGCCACCTGTGCCCAGATAGCGCAATCCCGTTCCTGAAGTCGAAACTTGTGGCGAAAAAGCTGCCAGAGTGCTAGCTGCCCGTCGACATAACACTCCCCCACCGTCAAGACCCCACGCTGCGCACACCTACGCTGAACTCGGGGATCGACGGATGCACCCGGCGGGATCCACCATGGCGATGCCTCCAACTGAATGCACCCGGCGGCATCAATCGCAAATAGCGGGCGGACCTGCTCCCAGGCTCAGAAGAGCCCCTTCAGAAAAGGAGAGGCATGCGCATATGGCCTGATATCCGCGAATAATGCCCACGGGAGCTGCGCAGGCACGGACGGCTTGTGAAAAACTATCGAGTGAGACAGCGACTGATGAAGCAAGACCATGCCCGGAGAGTCAAGCGCATTCTCAAGAATCGCAAAGACGAACTTGGACAAGAGGACCTTGCCATGCAGCGAGAGGTCCAAGAGGCCGAGTCCACCCGCAACCTTGGATTGCACGCCAGGCCATCTTGACGACCGTCCCTTCCTCATTGTCTCCCCATACAAAGTTACGAACCATAGAGGAGGTTTTCCGAACCTTGCTTTCTGGCGCCAGAATGATAGATGCCATATAAACATGAGTTGAGCAGAGGACGAACTTCGCCATTGTGACCCTACCAGCCATGGAAAGTTTCCCCCCCTTCCACCAATTAAGGTGCCGACGCAATCCCACCAGAATGTCCTCCCACACACCACTCGCCGAGATGTCAATGCCGAACGGGATACCCAACAGTCTAGAGCATGTGCCCTGCGGCTGCATTCGCCAAGGAAATTGGGACACGACCACGGGCATGGGGTCTGCTGCCGGCCATAATGCCGAGCACTTTGTCCAATTCATGAGACAGCCAGAAGCAAGAGAGAATGTGTCCAACAGCTCCTTCGTGTTTAACAGATTTATCTCATCAGCCTGTAGGAAGAGGAACGAGTCATCAGCGTACTGACTTCCAATCTGCTGCGCCCCGTCTGCCATCCTCAGTCCCTCCACAACACGCACCTGCACTGCGGAAGTCAAGAACTGCGAGAGGGCCTTTGCCACGATGGTGAATAGGAAGGGCGCCAAAGGGCATCCCTGACGAACTCCGCGCCCTACACTAAAGATCGGAGATGACTCGCCGTGACACAGGAGGGTGGCTCTGGCATTAAGAGCTTCATAGCCACTGCGGTAAAGCTCTCACCACACCCAAAGGCTAACATCATCCTTCTGAAAAACTCCCAACACACACTATCATAGGCCTTCGCGAAGTCTAGCTTCAAGTACACAATCTGCTGACATGTTCTGCGCATCCAGTGAATGCCCTCGAATGCCACCGCTACATTATTAAGAATCTGCCTGCCCAGAATGAAGCCAGACTGCATGGGACTAATAGCCTCCTTCAGGACCACTTGCAGTCTAAACGACAGTGCCTTCGCGATAATTTTGTATATTGCCGACAGAAGCATGATGGGGCGTCAATCAGAAATGGCAATTGGCTCTCTCACCTTCGGAATTAACGAGATGCAGCCATTGTTGAGCCTACAGTCCAGCTTCTCTGCCTGAAGCAGATCTTGATAGGTCTGCAACACTGAGTCCCCCACCCAATCCCACTTGGAAGAATTCGACCGGAATGTCGTCCAGACCAAGGCACTTATGAGGGGCCAAGGCACGGCAAGCCTCCTCGAGCTCTTGCTTTGTAAGCGGGTGCTGCAACCCCCGCCTTCTATCCGCCGATACCTTGCATTAGGGTTTTTTTGAGATTAAAAAAGGGCCTTCAAAACATGCCAACTAAGCCAAATGAAGATAAATGAACTACCAATCAGAAATCAGAGCCTGACGGGTCCAGTCAGCAAAACTGTTATAACTAACTCACTGGATCACATTTTCTAGCATAACTATTGATAGAAAAGTCCAAATGAGCTCTCATTTAGTACAATAGATAGATCTCGTTGAGATCTTTCCAATCTTAGGTGCTTTGCACATATTTTAACCACTTATGATTGTCAAAACTCCAAAAAATATGGTTTTTACCATTTTTTACTATCATACGGGGCTAAAAGATATGCAAACCATCCAAGGTTGGAAAGATCTCAATGAGATCTATCTATTGCACCAAACAAGAGCGACTTTTCTATCAATACTTATGCTAGAAAATGTGATCCAGTGAGTTAGTTATAATTGTTTTGCTGACTGGATTACCAGTTCTGTTTTCTGATTGGTAGTTTATATAGCTTAGTCAGCAGTTCTTAGAAGGCCCTTTTAAGATCTCAAAAAATCCCTAATGGCATGACACCTTACTGAGCACAATCTCCTCCATCACGTCCGTGTAGGGGTATCTCTTTTCCTGAAAAAACTGAGAGAAATGCTAAAAAGCAGCATGTTTGATGTCCACAGGCGAATGCAGAATACGACCATTGGCCAAGGCCAGCGATGACATTGAGGCCACATACTTCTTCTGTCACGCAGCCCTGAAGAACATACGAGAATTAGTGTCCCCTTCCCCCATCCAGGTGATCCCTGCTTTCACTCTTGCTTGAGCAGCCCTCTTGGATTCGTCTGCTGCAATGTGATGCAATATCTTATTCTCCCGCACCCCATCAGACGGCTGAGACCTAAGGGCTCTCTTGCCGTACTCTCCGACTACCCCACGACTTGGTGAATGCCTTGACCTCAGCCAGGGCCTTCACCATTCCTGCCATCTCGAAGTTATCCCGAAAGGTATGGAACCAAATCTGCTGGCATCCCCAAGAGAAATCAGCATCCTTCAGGTAGGCGGTACTGTGCGCCCCGGCCTGACTGCACTCGATCCCTGGGAGATTAACTGGGGAAAATGGTCAGAGACTGCGGTAGAAAAAATGTTCTTCCGCTTGAGCTGAGGCACCCGGTCCGATGCTAGGGTATTAGCATAGCATCTGTCGTGTCGAGCATATGCCCGACCGGCCCCCGTCCACCGATTACACCAAGTAAATGTGGAGTCACCCGCCACCTCTGCCAAGTGCAAGGAGTCCAACAACATCACCCACTACTGCCGCTCAAAACCCTGCACCACTTCCGCTGCTCTGCCACACCTGTCATGAATAGACTCGACCATGTTGAAGTCACCCAGCAGCAGCCAAACCACACCAGCCCCCAGGGATGCGACCTTGTGCCTTAGCACCCCTCTCTATCGCGCACTATTGTGGGCATAGATGGTCACAATCCCCCACTCGTGCGGCCCCTCTTGCCACTTGATGATGACCCATCTGCCCCAACGATCGGCCAGGGTAAAAGTCACCTGCACATATATCTTCCATGCAATGGCAGTCCCACCTTTAGAGGCCCCAGAGGTGGCAACTGCAGCAGCGTATTGTGGCTCAAACATGTCCAACAGTGCCCGAGCATCCCCCCTATGACACTTATGTTCCTGAAGGCACAAGATATCTGGGTCCAGCTTGCGAACGACCAATGCCACTCTCGTTTTCTTAGCAGGTGACGAATGCACCCCCCCGCACGTTCCAGCTCAAAATCTTCTTGTCCATAGCCACTACTGAGAAGAGAGATTCTTACGATGCTTCTTTTTCCGCCCCCATCTTGCCGGTGAAGCAAGCCCTGATCTGAGTCATACGGAACAAGAGCGAGCGGGTTATCTGCGAGTGCGACCTCAGCATCCAAATCCACCTCGTCCACCCAAGAGCATACCCGAGCCACCTTATCAAGTTCCATCCCCTCCGAGGAGGCCTGGGTGGATACTGCATCGGAGTCCGACGGCTCATCAGGCAGTCCAGAGCCCATCTGTAGGGACTGCCGCTGCTCCGCCAGTTCCTGAAGCCATTGGATGTGAAGCAACTTCTGGGCCACCATCTGTGGAGATACCGTTGGGTCCATGCCGCCTTGCCCCACTGGAACGGCCGCTGGCCCATTATTCGCAGTAGACCGGGGCGGCCTACCCCACATGGACCCATCCACCACCTGGGTTCTGGCTAAAGGCTCCTCCTCCACCGGCAGAGTTCGGGACGGAGCCTGGGCCCCGTTCTATGGAACCTCCTGCCTTGCCTCCCATGAAGTCCCTGGCACTAACGCGGGCCTGCACTCCGGAAGCGAAACTGCGAAGACCTGGAGGGCGGAAAACATTTTCTGGATCTCTGCCTCATTTAAAGTCTGAGAAGAAACCGAAAGTACCAGTCACCACTTCTAACAGTCACTGAGGGAGGCAATGGGCTATCCGCGGGTAAAGCAACCCAAATCTTGGGCGCCCGAACTATGGAGTGAGAAATATGCCCGCCGAGCCCATTAGCGATCGCAATCATGAATTCTGGCAACATCATATCTGCGGGAAGATCCATCACCTGAAACTAACAGGGGATCTTCAGGGTCGACAAGGATCGAGCACTCATGCACCAGGGGTGTAATGCTGGTAAATCAAATAATTCCCCCACATGAGGTCCATCCCTCTCGCTACTATCCTCTCCACTATTGGGGGCACGTCAAACATGAGGAGGAAAAAATTATTCCCCAGGAACTTCAAGGACTGAAATGGTGAGATCCCCAGCTGCTTAAAGTGAGCTTGCAGCCACCCACCGACTCTCCGGGTGTCCAACACTCCAGTGTAGTACACCAGCACTGCGCACGAGACCAAGTTGGAAATCGACTTGAGGTGCTCCTGATGATCTAGCTCGACTACGGTAGCAGGCAGGCCAATAGGGTCAACCTGCAACTCCCTCCTGTTGTGTTGATTCAAAAAGGCCACAGCCTCCTCCATTGGGTAAGTGTCGACCGGCGCCACTGTGTGCCGAATCCATTCTGAGAACCGTGGACGTGAGAGTCGGCTCACTGTATCATTCGTTCGCCATGCGGGCCCTGCCGCATTGACGCCATGCCCCTCTACCGCCCGCCTCTCTAGACTTGGGCTTTCTCGACCCGACGGCTTATGTAGATGTTGCGACACACCACCACAGCCATTGCCTGGAGGCAGATTGCACCCCAGCTCTACCACTGCGAAGGGGTCCTCCGGCAAAGTAGCGGCAAGCAAGCTTGGACTGCCAAACGGGGTTGCTGTCTCCAGTGGCGGCATGCTGCTCGGGATTTCAAATTCCGCTTCCCCCGAAGCTTGTGCATCCAGTGCTCGAGGGCTCCCTGCTTGAACACCGACCTGCAGGCTGTGAACTGAGGGTGCATGCTGGCATATCAGGGGATGGACCGCTCCCTCCTTCTCCCCGACCTCCATAGGGCCTTGCCTAGACCCTGGCTGCTGCCCAAAACCCAGAAGAGGGATTGAGGCTGTCCGCCAAATCCCGTCACTTCCAAGAACCTTGTTCAACTCCGCCCGATGGGCAACCTGTTGGGCAACCGATTGGAGTGGCCCGCTACCCTCGTTTGCAAATCTGTCATGTGAGGAACTGATTGGGATCGCCACTGGGGAGGCCGGTTCTGTGAGATGCACAAACACCGGCCCAGTAGGCCGGCCCTGCAGCCCTGAGGCAGCCGAGCTCCTCTCCTCACTATCCCTCCCACCTGCAGGCTGATCCGGTGAGAGCACCAGCCCAGCAGCCAGCCCTATAACCCTAAGGCTGCCGAATTGGTTTCTACAACCTCCCTCTCTGCTGTAAGAAAGTCCGTTGAAGGCGGATTGGGCTTCTGAGCTGAAGACCCAGCCCCAACCAAGAGATTTTGCTGGGCCGCCCGAGCCAGCTTCGGAATTCGCTTAGGAGGAGTCGACTGCATTCCCTGAGGCTCGCTCCTGCCAATCCGATCATCTGCCATGTCGCCCTCCGGAGTTTCGATCAACAAAACCGCTTACGTCGTCGCCTGAAGCCGCCGCCTTAGCGTCTTGGTTTTTCTTCTGCCTGAGAACATAATTTCTTTGAGCAAAATGGTTGTGTTTGTTTATGGTTTTTTAATCTATGTAAAGGTTGAGTACCGCCTGCTCCAGAAGAGGAGATAGCATTTGGTCTAGCTCGTTGGTTGCGGGATAATATGCGTCACGGCGATGCAACTAGTTTCTGTTACTGCTGTCTTGCAGTCTTGGTTGCATTGCCAGCTAGCTAGTCATGAAAGGTAATAAATGTCATCATATGTTCATATCAACTGCATTGAGCTTAAATGAAATGCAGGCCCTGAAGAAGGTGATTTACTCTGATGCGATACATATTGGCAGTTATACAAATGATGAGTTACCAATGAGCTTGCTCTTTATGTAGACAACAATGATATTTGGCTATTGTCAGGTTAAGATGACCATATGGCTATTAGCTATTTAAGCAAATGCAACAGAAACATTTCCAGCCAAATGAGGTCACCTATGCCAGTGCATCTTTTTTGTTATCGTAGAGTAAGGTCTGTCATTTTGGAAGTTAAATCATAATTGCAGTACTTGAAATGATGTTCATTGCATATTTGTGGTTGTCTATACAAAGTAGTAGATTGATAGAAAAATTGATTCTATTTATGACTTAAGAGTGCACTAAAAAAATGCATTAAGATCCTGTGCAATGTTGGCAGATCACAGAGAGAAGAATGGGTACAGAGACAAGAGACATTGCCACTTGAAATACAGAATTGAGAAAACGTTGTTTGCACATGTCCTTGTTGTCTATGTGAAGAGAGCTCTGGCCTCCCTTCACTAGACTAGGATACTTGAAGCATGTTAAACGTGCCAAACTGCCTTGGATGAACTATCGCGAACTCCATTCAATGGCTGTAAAAGCATGATAGGATTGTACATTGAGAGGAATATTTAATGGAAAAAGATTTGAGCATCTTTGTCTTCTATTAACTGTTGCTTTTGTAATCTCTCTCGTAAAGAGAATCCAGATTTGGAAAAAAATGCTTAAATGAACAAGATGCTGAAACATTCACACTTTGAAATCACGTGGTAAAATGCATGCTGGATCCCTTAAAACTCACTAAGGTGGAATACTATGTTCTCTTACCGTACCATCAAACTTAGACACATGAAGCATTCAAAATCAGGTATACTTGCAACCTTCTATAATTGTATTGGTATGATGGAAAGAAAAAAACATACTAGTATATTTAAATCAAATGGTTATGAATTTACCTTACGCAAAAAAAAAAGTTTAAATCTAGTAAAAGAAGCAGAATGAATCCTAGTTCTAAAGCAGCTGATACAAAGCCAGATTTTATAATGGATGCATAATGTACTCTAAATTTTTTTCTATAGGAACTAAAAGATCACTAAAGCTATCTAGCTGCGTATAGACCATAGGCAACGCAGGCAAGCACATATCTAAGGAAATTAAGCATTTTGAATTGAAAGGTACTATAGCCAATCTTACCGTATCAGAAGAATACTTCACGTCAGAGTGAAATCTAGCTGATACAGCATAAGAGAACAATGCAAAAAAGAGCATCAAAAGAGGGGCATAGAATGTTGAAGCCATTGCATTGCAAAAAAAAAAATGGTCAGCATTATAAATCTAATATGTTCGTTGAGAAAACTATACTGCACGATGTATAATAGATGCAGATTTAGAAGAAAAGCTTTAGAAGAGTGTGTTGGCAAATGATCCAGATGATATGTATGTGATTGTGAATGTGAAAAACAGGTGAATCTGCATGACAAAAGTGATTGTTATTAGAGAAAATGGAACTGTTGGATGGAAGTATGACAACAGTCTAGTGGATTTGGTGGAGAATACTGAATCTGAAGTGTCTCAAGTGGATCAGGGGCAACTCTTGAGCAGGTTATTTTGTAATGTATGTGCGAGAGTGCATCTGCATGTGACAATATATTTGTTAGCACAATAAGCTGCTGTTATGGTAGGAATGGCAGCAACTCTGGGTATGGAGGAATATGGAGGAGAAGGTGTGAATATGACATGTGTGACTGCAAATTCAGATGCACTGCATGGAAATCAGAACTTAAACAATAAGAACACTTGATTTAAGCTTTGAACAAGCTGACACCTGCATGAATCTCCCTGTCTTTGCATTAGTTTCAACAGTGAAGACCTCGAATATAAAAGTTTCAGCTAAATAACTTCTTTGATTTAAAAACACAAACTATTTCCTAAACACTCCTGCATTATTTTTTGTCCTTTTCTTCTTTTGTTTTTTATGTTTTGCAATCATAGTCAGTTCAAAAGCAAACTAGGCTAACCTACCTACAAATTCTAAATAAACTTCTAACCAAATAAACTTAAGGCAACATGTTGTTGCCAGTGTCTCTTCAAGTGCAAGATGTTGATGGGATTTAACAGCTCTCTGCCATCAAGTACATCCCTCAACCAATAGGAGTCTTTACCTGCCTTCCCAATTACTTCAAAAGGTCCTTCCCAAAGGTTCTCAAATTTGGCTACTACATTTTCCCTTGCCTTGTTCCATTTTACAACCAATTCACCTGATTTGAGGGTATCTTGGAGCAGCCTTGAATGCTGTTATGTCTTTGGCTTTCTTGATCAGAACGGCATTCTCAGCTTCATACATGTGCTCTTTCAACTGCATCAACCTCATACACCTTTCTCTTAGTGCATCCTCCATTTCTAAATTTATTTGATCGGTCAATCTAAGAGATGGGAGCTCAAGCTCGATTGGCACAACAGATTCTATGCCATAAACAAGGCTGAAGGGTGTATGTCTAGTAGATGCTTTAATGGTGGTCCTATATGCCCATAATGCATCATGCAGCTTCAAATGCCAATCTCTCTTGGAAATGCTAATAGTTTTCTTAAGAATTGACTTCAAAACCTTGTTGGTTGACTCAGCTTGACCATTGAGGATAATATGCTGAGCTTTTAGTGTGCTTGACTTTGAGAGTAGCCAGCAACAAGGCAATAGTTTGGCTCATGAATTGACTTCCCCTAACAGAGACAATTTTAAAAGGAATACCAAATCGAGCACAAATGTTCTCATGAAGAAATCTTGATGGTGAAAGCATTTGCCTCTCTAAGTGGAACTGCTTCAGCCCATTTTATGAAATAATCTGTGGCCACAAGGATAAATTGGTGCTGAGCTGATGAGGGAGGATCTATTGGACCTATAAAATCAAGTCTCCATGTTTGAAATGGCCCTGGAGAAGTTATGGCAGTGAGAGGAGCTGGTTGCAATATCCTTTTGCCAAAACTTTGGCATTTGTGACAACACTTAATGGCATTATAGCAATCTTTAAAAAGGGTAGGACAGAAATATCCAGACCTTAAGATTTTCTTTGCAGTTGTATCAGCAGCAAAGTGTCCACCACAGATGCCTTCATGACAAGCTTCAATGATCATTTTGGCTTCTCCAGGATCCACACATCTCAGCAACACTCCTTCCTTGTCAACTCTGCACAATACTTCTCCAATCAATCTGAATTTCTTGCATTTCTCTTTGAATCTTCTTTCTCGACTGCTACTCATGTCTTTTGACAACTCATTATTCTCGAAATAGTTCCTGATGTCAAACTGCCAATCCAAATCTTTTTCATGAAAAGCAATCAAGTTAGTAACATAATCCCTCTTGATCCTCATGTTCAAACAAAGCATAAGGTAAATATGAACAGTAATATTATAATATTGTAATAATATTATAATATTGTAAATATTGACAGTAATATTGTAAGCCTGAATCTTGCAAGCCCATCTAGATAACTTGCCTTTGGTTGTTTTTTTGCAAACAAAAGGGATAAAGGATTTTGCTTCATGTAAACTTGAGTGTGATTGTTTTGCAAAAGATGACCTTGTCTATCTATTAGGAACATTAATGCAACTGCACTCTTCTCGAGCCTGGGATATCTCAACTCAGTGTGAGACCACATCTTGCTGGCAAAAGAGATAACATGGTCCTCCTGGAGTAATGCCACACCAATTGCCTTTACACCAATTGCCTTTTTTGTAACACTGATGTAAGCCTTAAAGGATTTTTCAAAGTCTGAAGGCTTCAGTAAGATAGCATGATAGATAGCATTACTGATTGTATCAAAAGATTCTTGGCATGTCCCATTCCAATCAACCAAAATATGCTTACTCTCATTCTTTGAGAATCTTCCAACTTTTGTGAGGTTAGAAATTGGACTTATGGTGGGTGAAAAATGAGGAACATGCATCCTCAAGAAGCTAGTCATTCCTAAGAAGCTTTTCACTTGTTTAAGTGTCTTGGGAGGAGCAAGTTTCTTTAATTATTTTATTCTCTGCAACCTGAATATCTTTTGTGGATACTTCATGTCCTAGCAAATCTCCTTTTGGGCATAAAGAGACACACTTCTTTGGATTTAGGCTAACACCTCCTTTTCTGCATAAAGCAAATAATTTTGTTAGACAATCAAAGTGGTCTTTACAAGAAGTACCTAAGCAAAGATCATCCAAGAAAACATGAAATGCTGTTGGAGGCATATCCTTGAAGATAGTATCCATGGCTCTCTGGACGTTTGCTGATGCATTCATCAATCCAAAAGGCATTCTCCTCATTGCAAATGTTCCCCATGGTGTGATGAAAGAAGTCTTTGGCTGATCTTCTTCTTTAATGCTTATTTGATAAAACCTGAGAAACCATCTAAGAAAGACTAGATCTTTTTCCCTGCAACAGCATGTAAAACTTCTTCCAAGAAAGGCAAAGGGTAACAATAGTAGCTTTATTCAAATCCCTATAATCAATGCAAATTCTTATGGTTTGTTTTTCTTTTCAACAGGTACAATGCAAGATAACCATTCTGGATTCACTATTTCTAAAATCACAGCAGCATCTTTCATCTTATATAATTCTTCCTTGATTAGGCCAAGCAAAGATGCATTTGTTCTCCTAAGCTTTTGCACAATAGCTTTCATGCCTTCTTTGATCTTTATTTCAAACTCACATACTCCTTTATCAACACCAACCAGTTCTTTGTAATCTCAGGCAAATATATCTTCCCATTCATCAAAAAATTTTGAATAAATCCCCAAGATATAAAATTCTACCTTGACCCTTTTTATTCACTTTTACCTCTTTTACCTGTTTTTCCTCACTTGCATTGATTACCAAGATGGGATAGAGTTGTTGCAGATCATCTCTTTCAAAATCTTCTTCTTGAATTGCTCCCTCAGCTAAGTGCTCGAGTAGAACACTTCTGCACAATGCATCTGCCTCACAATTTTGCTCTCTTTGCATATGGCATAATTTTCAAGACTTGAAGTTAGTCAATTCTCCCAAAGCTGTCTCTTAGCAAAATCATGTCTTCATTTTTTGCTTGATACTCACCCAATATCTGTCTGCAAACAAGCTGTGAATCTCCAAAGATAACAATCTCATTAATCTTCAAAATTTTTGCTTCTTGAAGTCCTGCTATCAGAGCCTTGTATTCTGCCATGTTTGAGGTTATGTTTGGAAAAATTCTACCTACTTTGCAAGCAACCTATTAGAAGAATCTTTAAGAATAGCAACAGAAGAGGCCACACTTAATCTCTTTGAGACACCACCATCAAACCACAAATAAGCAAAGTCTTCTCTTTTTGAAAGATTTACCTCTGTAGGGAGTTCTAAGTTTGGCAACTGATCATTTGTAGCTCATATTCTCCACAGGGATTTGGAACCAGAATATCTTCTTCAATGAAATTCAAAGCTTCAGACTCTCCCACCTTATTGTAGAGTGTTACTGTTTTTTTACCATTTGAAATAATGCACTCTCCTCTTGACCAAACGGGTCTTGCATCTACTGTTGATAACCATTTCCTTCGCCAGAGCAGAGCAGATCATAAATATCTGACTTCTCATCTATTCCTTCAAAAGCAACTACCACAAAGTTAGCAGCAACAATTATTCCTTCCACATCAATTGGTACATTGCCAACTATTCCCATGGGATTGATTTTGGTGTTTGAGAATAATTTTAATACCATGGGAGTCTTCTTGTCTATTTCAAAGCCACACAATCTCATAATATGATGACGCACCACATTAACTGGTGATCCTCCATCTAATAGGACTTTGGTCAGAACTTTTTTACCCATTCTAGCAACACATGTAGAGGCTCCTGGATCATAGTCTTCTTGAGTCAAAACATGCTCTTCAATGTGATTTGTGAGAGCAAATTCATCTTCCCTGGTCAGATTTAGAACCTTTTTTCTGTAGGATGGATCTATTTTTAGCAGAGTTAGCAAATCAACACTAATTTTTGAGTTCTTAAGCAAATATTCAAAATCCGCACTCTCTTTATCCCTTTTCAAGTGAGGAGGTACAATTGCAATGGTGGTGATGTGTAAGATGACTTGGCAACTTTTGAGTGGTGAGATGGGTCAATTTGATACTATTGCATGTAAAGTTGAAGACTTTAGGAAACAATTTGAACTTTTGACTTTTCTTGCTTCTCAAAGGAATTTTTGCACTTTCCCTCTCCATTTTGACCTCTAGAAAGAAAGTTTGACCCTAGACCATGGATGTGGCCAAATCAAGTGAGATTTTTTGCTTTTACAATGGTGGAATAATGTATGAAAGAGAAGTTTTGACTAGAAAAAAATTCCTAAGCCAATTTGCTATAGGAAATGAAGACTAGGCATGGAATTTGAAATAATGTAGGAACTTTTGCATGGAAAAGGGGATGAAGGTTTAAGATATGGATCATATGAAATAGTCATGCCAAGAACTCAATAGAAATACCTCATATTAAGAACACTCAAGGGGTCTTCCAAACTTCAAACTTGCTTTGCTTGAATCACCTGTCCTAGCATACTTGTGTGATCTTTCATGAATGTCTACACCTTGGTCTTCAAGTGTCCACTTCATAATCTCTAGGGATGTGTTCTCCTCAAATCAATGGTGCTTATGTATCTGTGCTCAAATCAACATGAAGGCATGAGTAAATCAATATGTATCTTGCTCTTCTATGCTGCCATAGCATGGCAGCACTATTCGATCAAACATTGATAATGCCATCTCATTTCATATTTTATTTGAGGTCTAGCAACTTCAAGTATACGAGGCTATAGGCCTGCATATAGCCTGCGGACATTAGAGGTGTGTTCGTCTATTGTTTTGTGTACACCTCAAGCTTTTTCTTAACATTCTACTTTCTCTAGTTGCACTTACAACTTTGCTTATAGGCATGAAGATCTACTCAGTCTCATCGCCATTTCACAAAAAGCAAGTGTTAAAAAGACCGTTTCACACATTGTCCATTTTGCACCATTGGCACATGCATGTGTTTTTGTTTTCGTAAAAACCACTTACATTACATTCTGCCTTCTAATCTAATCGTGTGTTGACACGTGGCAGCAATTCCTTTAAGGATATTTAGTAGATTTTGCATTGATTTTTTCTAGACATTAACCCAATATTTTAAACATTTATTCAACATTCAGACACAAAATGTAGATTTACAAAAAAGTTGGACTATGGGAAACATGACATGGAATATTCCAGCATCCAAGAGTTGCAAAACAGATACAACAAAGAGGCATGCAGTAAAGGAAGTTAATCAAATATATCAAAGTTTATTAAGTTAACCTAACATTGGTGTTGATATTGTCGAAACTAACCTTACATGAACCAAAATGGATCCAAGCAAATTAGCTGACTCTCATAAAGAGACAGTGCACTGCCGCAATACATGATTCAGAAAAATTTGCTTCATCAAAGAACGTGATTCACTTACGCAAATCATGGCTCCAATAATCGCTTCCAGAGCCAAGAAGTGCGTGCTCCTGACATACTCAACATCCAGGTTGCTGATGCAAGGTCAGATGCGACCAGTGCTCGAATTTGACGGTCCGCCCTTAATTTTCCAGGGACGGGCAAAATAATTTTACACCTTTCACGTGACAAGAAGTTCCTAAATTCAAGCCTTTCAAATGCAATAAAAAAATTTAAAATGACAGAAACCAGTTTTTTCCCTCGAAAACATAGATAGATACATAAAACAAAGCACATTTCCATTAAAAGTTCATCAAATACATAATGAAGTTCTTACATAGATACTACTGAAATAAAAATAATAGTTTAAATTTTAAAATCAATCACAAAAACTTATTCAAGTGGCATTCCTCTCCTTTGCTTTGCTTCATACCAATCCTTGTAACATGCTTGCCAATCTATGCTTTCAAATGGTTCATTCCACAATGATACTTATATTGTGGCATCAAGAGTTTCTAAGTTCATGCTCGATCTTATAGCACTCTTAATAGCATTTTGACGGGAGAAACATCTCTCACAAGAGGCCGTGCTTCCAGGAATGACCATACAACATTGCCATAATTTCATCAATGCTGGAAAACTATCCCACCAACTGTCACACGTTCCATTTTCATCTCTACAGATAGTCCAAGCAACAACCATCCCTTTGTTCTTGGCAGCCCTGAAAAGTGTCTCAACAAAGTCCCCCCTCTCACTCAAACATCTAGCCATGTCTACTTTTGAAGCAAACTTTGCAAGCAATTTTCCAACCATTCCTTAGTCTCGTCATCCCTTACAATATCATCCACAGCATATGCAGACAGATTGAAGAATTTCATGGCATTAAATATCTCACTCACATCCACAAATCTCCTAGCAAGTGCATCCAATACAACATTAATGAAAGATTTTCCAATACGAATACAATATGGAAGTGAACCGCTATCCTCTGGAATCTCATTCAAATCAAATCCTCCTTCAAAAAGCAAACTCAAGAAAGCAATAAAAAGAAGCATTGAAGCAAAAGCTTACCTGGTTCCGGCTCCATGGTTTGCTTGAACTCTGAATCTCTGATCTTACGCAGGCAGTGGGCGGGCAGGCATCAAGATTCCAGGAAAAAAAGCTTGAATTATTAGCATAGGTTTAGGCATCTAATTTTCTTGAATTAGCATAAATTTAGGTTCGTTGGTACTTGGTGGTTAATGGTGCATCTATAACTATAATGTACAAGAAATTTATCGCGGCGGCCAAGGCCACCGCGAACATTTCTCTTTACCGACTTCATGTCAGTCGAAGGGCATTAAAAAAAAAAAAAAAAAAAAAAAGAAAAAAATCAACTATACAATTCGTTGATTAATCATGTTAACTAGTCCAATAGGGCAAGAACATTTAAATCTGCGAAATCTATTCCCTTGATATTGTGATACCAAAGTGACGTGAAGGATCAAATGAATGTTTCTATTTTGTAATGTCTTTGTTTCCTAGCCTGCTTATCTAGGTTTATTATAACGTTGTTAACCTGTCTAATTGAATACACTATAATGTCCAATGATGAGAAATTCTCAATTAGGAAACTAACTTCTGGACCATTTCAATTAGACTTATTATTTGACGTTCTAATTTTTCGCTTTAGTTTAGAATTGCTATGACTACTTGATGTACTAATTTTGGAAAATAGCTAAAAAACATGCAGGAGTTGAACCTGCACTATTGCCATGTGTTTTGTGCCCGTAGGATAGAGAGGTGCTATAGTCGACCACCATGGGATCCCCACTATTGTTTGTTTCGTCCTTTTTTTGTTTCCACCATCCGATGAAAGTCAGTGGGTTTTGGGCCTGGGTGGGGATTGCCCATTACCAATGGCTTTACCACTAGAATGTCACCGCGATGGATGTTCTTTTTACCACCCTTACTCCATTTTTTTTTTCTTTTTTTTTGTGCATCCGCATGAGAGTCGTCAGTGGGTTTTGAGCCTGGGTGGGGATCGCCCATTACCAATGGCTTTACCACTAGATTGTCATCGCGATGAATACTCTTTTGTTATCCCCCCTTTTTTGTGTTTTTTTTACTGCATCCGATGATAGTCAGTGGGTTTTGGGCCTGGATGGGGGTCGCCCATTACCAATAGCTTGATCACTAGGCTGTCATCGCGATACATCAAAAAGATAGATGAGGGAATCCCATGGTAATTGAATAGCACGCCATCTATCGTACGGGCTGGTAAGGGAGTTTTTCTTTTTGCTTTTTGTTTTTTCTTTTTTTTTTTTTTTTTTTTTTTTCTTTTTTTTTTTTTCAACGTACCTTATATGAACTCCTCCAAAAATTCATATGTGATAGTATCATTCCCCAAAAGAGTGCTAGAGAAGTCATGCACACCTGTATAAAGAGAATGGTCGACGAAACATGCTTGTCATAACCATAAAAGTTAGAGAATGCATACCTTATTCGAAGTTTAATTCTTACCATCTCCTTGCATGACCTGTGTAGAGGAGGAGAACATACATTATAGACATAGCAACTCTTTATAAACGACGTTTTTAGTGCGCTTCATTGTGTTTTCTGGCGAAAGTAAGATGAGGGCGTCTTCTCTTCTCCGCATGCGACTAAGTGCAGTGTATAACTGGCCGTGTGCGAATACATCAGCACGCAAGTCGATAACGACGCGGTCCAATGTTAATCCTTGGCAGCTGTTGAAGGTGGTTGCATAAGATAATCGGAGAGGTAACTGCCGTCTATGTATGGTCCAGGGCCGATTCTCTGGCTGATAAAAAAAGTCTGTTCTAGAGATTGGATATGTGCATGCATCCTCTTGAGCTGTATCATCTAATACTTTTACCATTAAGAATTTTGTGTGCATCGAAATCACCATAACTCTTGCATTTTTTACCAAACCCTTTTCCATGTCTAGTCGTTTCATAATGTGACATATTGCACCTACCTTAAGCTTTAGTTCATGGTTGGGTATTCCAGAATGGGTGAAGTTATTTAAAAAATCTGATGTCGCATAGGGATGTATAATTTCATCTTGTTCGAAGATGTGATCATGACTATAATACAGTCTGTCATTACTAAACAGTCTATTAAGAATGCAACCATTGATATTATCAACACTCTTGTTAATTGGTGACAAAAAGTTGCGTCTTTTGCATATTGTTGAGTCTTGAAGGATGCTAGATGGATAGAGAAACTCAACGCTACTTTCAACGCTAGTAGTTGTGTTGAAGATATCCAATGAGACCGTGGATTCTTCCCAATTTTCTCCTATACGATCAACAAACTGCATCAGTTCAGGATCTCCTGCATTGCGTATTGGTTGTTCTAATCTGAATACACGAAAACTTTGCCAGAGTGGCGAGGATTTTATAGATGCATTATATGCTGCATTTCTCCCTCCTCCCTTGACAACAGGAGCTACCTGTCTGAAGTCTCCAGAGGCGATAAAGTGTTTCCCTCCAAAGGGAAGATCATTCCGGCATAGTCGTTGCAACAGATGATGGGCGCTTTCTATGACAGCTTTATTGGCCATTGGGAATTCATCCCAAATAATGACCTTAGATGCAATGAGCAGTTCCGCTGCCCCGGAATCATGTTCTATCATTGAATGAAGTCCTGCATTATTTTCTTCCACAGGGATCTGGAACAGGGAGTGA
Source organism: Isoetes taiwanensis (assembly GCA_021234155.1). Classification (NCBI taxonomy): domain Eukaryota; kingdom Viridiplantae; phylum Streptophyta; class Lycopodiopsida; order Isoetales; family Isoetaceae; genus Isoetes; species Isoetes taiwanensis. Next base: position 18,224,152 of record JAJEKV010000021.1, on the reverse strand, counting down.
GCCGTTCGCCCTCCTGGATACTGAAGAGCGGCTAATGCTGTTGTACCGCAAGGAAGTGCTATACATTGATTACCTCGTATAGACAAACATACACAATTTAGCAAGAAGGTTTTTCCTCTACCAGCCTTTCCGTCGAGAAATATAGCTTGGTTGCTTTCTGATGTTTCAAGCCATTTTTGAATGAAATTGTATATTTCATGTTGGTCAGTATTCATTATACTTGTCATTTGTATCACAGTATCTAAGTATGTCTGGTGGTCAGAAAATTTTTTTAGTTCACGCATGACATTTCTTCCAAGACGAGGATGCAGTTGGAGACCGAATGCCATGATGTTAGTACTATGTTGTGTTAGAATATTGTTGATCAGATGAAGGGATTCATTAAATGCAATTGCTTCATCGTTTGGATATTCATCTAATAGGTCAATACTCATTGGTATTTTGAACCTAGTCCATAGCTCCACCGCTGGACCTTGATCGAGCAGTAACATGGCAAAAAGAAATCGCAGCTGTGTGGGACTCAGTGATAGAGAAACTGCTTCTTCCATGACTAATACTGACTCGTTATGTGCAGCGAGCAATCCTTCTGCTTCTGTAGCTTGTTGATACGTTTCATATTGTTGCTCATGAACGATCTTCAACTCATCCCATGTTCTCACAGCACGATGCAGCAAAAGTTGCCTCAAATAAAATGCTTCTCCTACTCGAGGCAATAGCAATCGTATCCTACACACAACTGGCTGCCTTACCCTTTTTTTCACTATGTTTCTCGTGAACCCCTCTCGCTCTTGTTCCATATGGCTCCAGATTCAATTGCCAATGTTGAATTATATACAGTCAACGTATATTGTTCGTAATATTGAATGTACGTGAAGGCATCAAACTCGTTATCCAGAGGACGCAAGAAGTATCGATCTAACAACGACCTCGTATTTAAATGTGGCAAGTGCAAAGGTAGGCATTTGACGGCAGGAGACTTATTTGTTATATCATATGACATTGTTCTCCATGCTGCCTCTGTCGCTGATAGATAACGTGCCCTCAAGTAATCCTGTATTTCATTCCTAGGAGGTCGCCTAACAGTAGTGGTGTATGCTCTGATGGTTGGCATATGGTATTTTCTCTTTGATCATTGTTCCTTGACGAGGATTCCGCTGCCGCTTCATGTTGACTGTTTAATGCCGATGGCATGGAAGCCGAGTGCCTTTCTTGGGCTACCCAAAAGTTGGCGTTGTCAAATCCCTTGTAACCGTCTGAGCACGATCGGTATAAATTTATACCGTTGCAGATCCCTCTCGGTATAAATTTATGTACCGTGGGACCTTAGACTCGGTATAAATTTATACCATAGACCCAAGACAAAACAAAAACAAGAAGATTAGAAGAGATACGTAACTAGAATGGTACGGATTAGAGACTTACGTGGCCATGACCGTATGGATTCGCTTATAGCTGTTCGTGAGAGCAAATTAGGGTTAGTATATAAGGCGCAGCACGAGCGGCTTTGACTCTGAATAGCGTATATAGAAAATAGACCGACGGACTTCGGCTTAAGTACCCCAGTTCTCTGCTTTTCCGTATAGCGGTTCTCCATAACGTCTCTTATACGAATATCTGTAAGTTTTCATATAAATTTGTACCATTTCTGTTTAACCTTACACTTCTCTGTATAAATTTATACCATCTCCGTATAAATTTATACCGTTCGCTTACGTTCCTGCTTTTGTGTGGTATAAATTTATACTGTCTGACGCTAATTGCAGACTATGGCTGGAGATAGAAGAGCTCCAGAACCTCCTCCTCCGCAGGTTCGCAGGCTCCCTCCTCCGATGGTTTTCACACCTGCTCCAGTGTCACCAGGTAGTAGCCACGAAACTTCTGTCTCCGATATTCAAAGCCCCAGCCCTGAAGTTTGTACACGTCGGCTTCCTCCACCAGTTCAGTTTACTCCACCACAGCCTGCTCCTAAACGTCGTTTGCCCCCACCAATGTGTTTTACTCCACCACAGCCCACAGAACAACAAAACTTTCCTCCACCCATTCATTTCACTCCAGCAAGGGAGGACGAGCTCAGACTCCCTCCTCCAGTTCGTTTTAGTCCTTCTCCCATAGTCCAGCGTAGACAGCCTTCCCAGAGGCAAATCACACCAACTCCATCCATCTCTCTACTTGATACTACACTAAGTGGGAGCAGTCAGCGCCACGCAACTCCTGTATTCTATGACACGTCAGGAGCTGCTCAACTACGTCACCAACCTCGACTTCTTTTTTCTAGAGAGAGAGAAAGCAACTCCCTCCAAGACCTGCCCACACCAAACCTCTCAGCATCTACTAGTACACCATCTGTTGCTCCCGTATCAGATGAAAAAACTCCTCATGTTGATCTCTCAGACGAGGACATAGCAAAGCCACAAGACTCTATGTTCGAATTCAAAGCTCCTTTGAAATCAAAGCTACTTCTATTGCCTATATCGAGGATATGCATGAAAACATTTTTCATCCTCCTCTTGGCAAAACAATTATGGATATTAAAGACAATCCTTCTCGACTTACTGTTCCTGATACAGTGGTTGATCAGCAGGTCTATTTACCTACCAGAGAGAATAGAGCTGATCTCTTCATGCAAACTTGGTTTTTGAGCTTTTCGGATGACCCTGATTAAGCAAGCCTTGACCAAGATTCAGATCTTATCTCCAGGAGGAGGAGGCTGAGCATGGAGATGGCGATCTCTCATCAAGGAGGAGTGTCGAGATATATGATATCGAGATCACCATCTTGCTGCTAGACGTGATGTATCAGCACTTACAGCACTTACATCACTCAGCACATAAAGCACCTTATCAGCATTGAGCACCGACCTAACTAAGTAACGGCTGTTATTAGTGGGCGGTGGGTGAACAGCTAATACTATTCTTAGTATCACCGTTGTGTTTATATCATTGTACGTCATGTATTGATAACATTGAATACAATTCCGATTTGCCTTTGTTTTGGGAGCTTGCGCTCTCGGATATTGGTGTGCATCCCCTTCTCTCCCTTTCTTGGTGCAACCTTGACAGAAAGAAACTTATGGACGAGGCTCACTTGAGGGCAACACATACAAAGCACTGTTGTTTTCAATGTTGTTTGCTTAAGATTGGACTAAAGGAATTGAGGTTGATTCGTGATAGTTACAGTTCAATGACTCTGCTAGACCAAAGGGGCTACTTAGCCTTCAATATTAGGCCAGATTATGGTGAAAAGTTTACTTACACAGCTGGTGGTCACAGCGTCTGTCAAACAGCCTTTAAATTGATTTATGCTTTAGGCAGCAGACGACTTGACCGCCTGAAGAAAAAGCTTGACAAGAATCCAGGCATTAATGACTACTGCAGAATTCATGCCCTTCAATGTGTTTCCTGGATGGAAGGTTTCTTTAAGGAGTCATGCGAGAAACTCCCTAACAGCCCTATGTACCACTTGAGTGACAACGTCACGAAACGTGAAGTCTACAATAATTATAAGGACATGTGTGTTGAGGCTGGAGAACACCATGTATGCTACTCTTACTTCACTGTGCTCTAGAAAAAAGAGTTTTCCCGCGTGTCTATTCCTAGAAAGCACCGGATGTCTGTTTGTGCTACATGCTCTGAATTAAAAGCTCAGAGACAAAATGCAAGGACACTTCACACTAAAAGTAAGCTTTCACAACGTGCTCTTGCCTAGTTCTACTCAATGGTAGGTTTTTGTCCTGAACATATTTTCATTTCAGATGCATTGAAAGAGAAACTGAACAAGCACAGAGAACAACAATCTTTGGAAAGGAGAAAATTAACAAAACACAGGAAGAAAGCACTGGAACAACCACTCAACTACATATCTGTTGTTATTCATGGAATGGACCAGAAGAAGACCACCCTACCACATTTTGTCAATGTGCCTAAGGATGCGCCTGAAGAAGATTTCATACACCCGCATGTTGTTGGTGCTATGGTATTTAATGGGAAACTATCTTGCAAGGAATTTTTGAACTATCCAAACGTCCATGCTGATCCAAATTTCACTATCACAATATTGAATAAGCCTTTTTCCAATCTAGATCTTCAGCTAGACAACACGACAAGAGAAAATAAGAATGAGGCATTATCTGCTTCCTGTGCCATGCTAGTTGAGAAACAAATCTTCAAGAAGATGAAGATTGGTTTCCTGCTTGTTGGTCATACACACGATCAAATTGATTAGATGTTCAGTAGGTTTTCTAAACGTCTTGCTCGAAAAAAAGCTCTCAGCCTGCCAGCAATGATTGAGGTTATCCAAGATTCCTATAATCCTCGTCCAGACATCGAGTTATTGGAAGAAACTTATGATTTCAAGGAATGGATTTTTCGGAGAAGATCAATTGGGTCGCTGTGCAATTGAGCCCTTGAGAAACATTACATTTCAGCATCAGATCAAATTCTCACTTGTAGATGGCAAGGCCATCTTACAAGGAAAGAAATATGCCACATCCTTGCAGTGGCAGCCAGCAGTTGGTATTCAATTCATTCGCACCATCCCCGATACTACTTCTATGCTCTCTGCAGAGCAAATGCCTCTAAAAAGCTTGAAAGAAATCACAAAGAGTAAAAAGGAGGGAAGAGCATTTGACTCAAACAAATCATTGGATTATATTGAGACAAGTATTCAGTCATGCTCTAACCAATTTGGGGAGGCAGATGCTTTATGGTGGCCTCAGTTTTTTTCTCGGCAACGTGACATGTTACAAGCTTCATTACAAGGTCGAAGACCAGTTACATTCAACTGGCCATCTAGGCAAACTCTCCCTATGCAAGTTGAGAATCAAGAAGAACATGTAGCGATAATGGCTAGCTCAGATGAAGATGACAGAGTCATGTACACTGGCCCTAGACGCACGGCACAATAAGTTGCTCGGGTATCTGGTTCAGTCTCAGAGATTCAGAAAGGAATGCTCGTAGCTGTCCCAGCTGATAATGATGAATCTGGGAAGCCATTCTGGCTAGCTAAAGTATTGGAGGTAACAAGAGAGGATGGAATTCCCACTCAATTAAAAGTGCACTGGATGAGAACAAATGCTGCCAATGCTTTCAGTGGGAGTTATACTTTGGAGATGGTAAAAACAGGAGTGGGAAAGAGAGCAAAGTCCAAAGCAAACACTGCTGTCATAGATCTAGCTGAAGTAAAGGTTCTTGCATATGACTTTGTTCTGACTGCTGCTAATAAGTTACGTGCGGTCACTCAAACTTTAATAAGGTCGGCATATGGATTAGACAAACAACCTAGAAAGGTGGCCAAAAAAGATGATGATGAAGACTCACTTGTTGACAGTGAGGAAGAAGATCGTTCGAGTACATCCAGTTTTGAGAGTGAAGGTGAGGATGAAGGCTCTACTGATCAGGAACTAAATGAGTCTGAGGATGACATGCATCCTAATATTGCTGCAAAATGTAAGTTTGTCCGAAGACTCGAACATGTAAATAACAGAAAGTGCAGGTGATGAGGGTTTGTCAAAATGTCCTATATTTTTGATAATTTTGTTCATAATTTTGTAAAATTTTCACAAGCTTTGAATATATCACTTCTTTGTCACTCTACTACCCTTGCTGCTTTTTTTATTGCCCCTTTTTTGCTACACTTCATATAAGTAGCTATTTTTTGTTCCAAATTAAGAGGATGAAAATAGCTATTAAAAATTTTTGCATACAAGCTATGTTCAATCAACCCCTCAAAAAGGGTACCTACATTAGATAAATTGGCACACTTGTCACGAACAAACCTTCAAAATGGACTTTTTTAAGGGAATTTTAGGGAATCTTTCAAAGATTCCTTCTGAAGTGCGTTTGGAGCAAATAAGTGCGTTTCAATTTAAACTTTGTTACATGTGATGAATGGCTCTAATAAAAGGACGATGCATATAGAAAGACTTATCTGGGTATGGTGGTTACCATTTTGGTGAAAAACTATCGGCGACTGGAGTATATGGATCTTGTAAGAATATTGCAGTGCCTCAAAAAGAAGCGCCCAAAAAACCCTGTGCAAACAGCTAATGTACCTGAAAATAAATGACTGCAAGAAGCCACCTAGAAGTGCCGGTCGGTAAGGATGTAGGCCTAGCGCTGTCTACATCCCGCCTGCTTTCCACCGCTTGCGACCGCCAGCGCCAGCTTCGACTGCCAGCGACGCCTGCTGCTAGATGGCCCATTGGACCTAGCGTCAGCGCCTGCGCCTGCTGCTAGATGGCCTAGCACCTAGTGCCAGCGCCAATGCCAGTGCTTAGCGCCTTTGTGTCTCCAAGGCAAAAGTAGGCCTTTTTTTACTTGATTTTTTAGTTTTCCTAGTCAAATAGCACCAGTTTCTTGAATATATGCTTGCTTGATGCATATTGAGGATGCAAATGGCGTGCATCCTTAGCATGGTCTGCTTTACTAAATGCATGTTGAGGAATGCAAATGGCGCCATGGTGCCATTTGCATTCACCACCATGCATTTGGTCTGCTATATCAAATGCATGCTAAGGATGCCTCATCATGTTTGGAAATGGCACCTTGAGGATGCATGGTGCCATTTGCACCCGCAACACCAAAAAAACTTTCAATAATTTATTTATTTATTTATTTATTTTTTTTTTTTTTTGCGGGTGCAAATGGCGCTATTTGCACTCTCAAGGTGCCATTTCCAACCATGCTGAGGATGCAAATGGCATCCTTAGCATGCTTAAGGGTGCAAATGGCGCCATGGTACCATTTGCACCTCCAACATCCCCCCTTTTTTTTTGGAAATTTTTTTCGGTGCTGGGGGTGCAAATGGCGCCATGTTGCATCCTCAAGGTGCCATTTCCAAGCATTCTGAGGATGCAAATGGCGCCATTTGCATTCACTAGCATGCAAAAAAAACATGTTGAGAATGCATTCACCAGCATGCATTTGGTCTGCTATAGCAAATGCATGTTCAGGTATGCCAGGAGATTTGCTGTGGAGTCACCTTCGTCCAGCTTGGTACCACTGAAGATTTTATGCACAACGAGATTCAAAATGCGGCTTACAACTTTGACGAAGAGGCATTTAGTGGGGCAGGATTTGACCTTCTCATGAATGTTGGCAAAGAAAAGCATGATCCTACTAATGGCAGTGATTCAATTCAACAACAAATTTCGTAATTTAGCTTCGTAAACAAATTTTCTTGATGTGTAAATTTGTCAATTTCAGAAGTTAATGATGCCCTTCTTTGTGTAAAATAGGTAAAACTTGCTAACTTAAGTTGCAGTATTTTTTTTTAAGTTGTTTTTTTTCCCCTCTAATATTAATGGCGCCAAATTTGGACAAAATATGTGTGAAAAAATGCTAAATACCGCCACATTATTGTATAAAACACCTTAAAAATGTCTTAAAAACAATTTCATCCCTAGTTGGAATCAAGAAATTTCTCATTTTAATGAAATTGTGCTTCTTCACGACAAACCAACAACGTGACAACTACCGTATAAGCATAAAATGAACTATAATTCATTAAATGTTATGCCCATGTCCAACATAGGTGGAGAAGCACCACTTGTAAGTTGACCTCTATTTTGTGCACCTCAAAGATGTGGTGACAACTTTGCCTACAAGACCAAGCACTATTTCGTTGTCAAGTATAGTTTTATCAAAATAACATGGTAGCATATCATTGGCATTGCGCTACAAATACGTGAAGAATAGTAAAAACTCATTATTTACAGCTAATATCAAATATGTCGATTAGCATGAGTTGGCATTGTCAAGTGGATGGCAAGAAGGTGCATGAATAATTGTATTGGAAGTTGCTAGGTCATACATTGTCGAAGGTGGAAATGAAGACCGGGCACTATCTCTATGTTAGAACACAATTTTTGTTCTATGTTATATGATGGCTAAGAGTTTTGTTAAATGACATGTTAACACGTTGTTGATTTCTATTGAGCTACAAATACGTAACGGAATCTGGTAGTTAGATGAGTTAGATATCAGGGAAGACAGAGTCAAAAACAGCTCCTACGACTACGAGGCACTACTATGTTAATAAAAAACAGCTTTTGTCTTAAATAATGGCTCAAATAACATGGCACCACATCATCGGATTGAGCTATAAATACGTGAAGAAGAGGACATCTTTGATTAAGCCAAAATGTCTAAACCGGAATTCGATGCATTCGGATACACTAAATTGCATCGAGCTGCATGAGGGGGCAGGCGGAGAAGCTACGTGCACTAATTAGAAATGGAGCTGATTTTCGTGTTTTGACAGATTGGGGCTCCATGCCTACTAATGTAGTGTTAATTTACTTTATTACAACTAATGTAGTTCCGAGATTGGGGCTCCATGCCTACTGATGATATGCTGAAAGAAATAAGAAAAGGGTGGATACGAGGCATTCAAGAAAAGAATGCTTTCCAAAGGGTTTGTGTTAGGAAAGGTGAGTTTGCTTTATGCTTGTTCTACATACACATTTCATATATTTTATATTTTTGGTTTTCTACTTTAGCACAAGGCTATAGATTATATCAAGGGAACAAGCCCAGGTGTCGTATTCAAGATAAAATCAAAGAAAGGCAAAGAACCATTGAATGTAAGTATTGCACATTTTGTAATTTCAACTTTGTGTTCATACATTATTATCATGCTACGCGGGCATGGCTACAGAAGCACACAGGACCTAAAACACTCTGGCTCATGTCAATATTCAACCCAGAGCGGATGATAGGACAACAAATGTACCAAGATACCATGCTTGGAAAACGGAGAAGAGATACCTTAGCAAAGTTCAGGATGGGGTGCCATGATCTGAGAATTGAAAAGGACAGGTGGAGGAAAATAGATAAACAGGACAGACTATGCAGAATCTGCGACAGAATGGAAGTAGAGGACGAAAACCACATGCTCAATGAATGTCCAACATACATAGACATCAGGGAAAAGTACAGGAGAGTAAGATGGGGACAACCAGTACATGCCATAATGGCAAGGATAGAGACAATGAGAGATCTGGCAGATGCAATAAGAGATATGCTGAACAGACATCGGGAAACACACGAACAAAAAGGGCTTACGATATGAGTTGCCCAAGAGGCAAATCATAGATGCCCACTAAATGTACAGCTTAAAGCTGTTTGATATAGACGCACACCTGCACGGCCTAGACGCCGGAACAAAGTAGGGTGCCGGCATTAATAGGAAAAAGTAAGCCTTCAGAAAAGGCTACAACAAAACAGCGTGACGAGCTAGTAGCCCCCATCAGGGAGCTCGCCCATGCTACACAAGTCCAGAGGCCTCAGGGCACAGGGGACAATAATGTATTCTATTCTATTCTATTCTATACTTTTGTGACATTCCCGAAGACTATATGTTATGTTGATGATTCTGATGAGGTAAGGGAGAAGCTTTATATGATTAATTTTACTTACGGAAGTTCTAACAACATGCTACAAATATAATTAACAGGATAAGAACGAAGAAGACGATGCGGGTCATGAAGGCAATGCAAATGACGAGGATCATGGAGATGAACCAACAAATAGAGAGGATTGAATTGCTTATATGGATTATTTTGTTGGCATAAAAATTTGTACTCTTACCTTGAACTATTTTTTATGACAATTTGGCATGTAGGAAATTCGTTAATGATCAATGCAATTTATTACTTTGACTCTTTATTATTAAATTTCAAATATGTGTTACCAAAGCAAAATAGCTAGATATTTATCATTTTGACTCAAGGCAAATGCATACATTGTTCTAAAATTAGCTATTACCTAGAAGCAAAACTTTTCAAACGGTTGTTTTAAGGTAGATGGAATATAGCTATCATGTTGTCACTAGATTGCCATATGTAGCATTATAACAGGGGGTTTTTCTTTCTGTTTTTGTACTGTTTTCTCTAAGGTTTTCATATGATTTGGTGGCCGTATTCATCCAGGTGTACTAAATAGTATTTCTAGAGTGCACCCTTTTGTCAGCCGTTGATTTTAGAAAAGGGGGCAAATCTTGTGGTGGAGGCTTCTTTATTTAACATGGGACCCGGGTAACATTTAGGGCTAGGCCTTCTGGAGCGAGGTTGCTTCTGGAGCCTGGCTGTAACATTGCGGTGGCACAGAGGTGCGCCTATTTTCAAAACTCAAAACAGGCAAGCAATCTATCTTCTTGTCCTTTTCTGCTTCAAGTTCTTGAGTTTTTGGTTGGGCAGCAGGGTTTGATGCAAGTACGGTCAGATTTGGGGCAGGAACAGCCTGATTTGGAGTAAGGGAAGAGCAAATCGGCATGGCCATGAGATTTTGCAGCCCTGAATGCTGTGGGCGAAACACTAAAGAGCCAGGGGCAGCCGAAATGGGGGCAGCCGGATTCTGAAAGGGGACTGCCGAATGGGCTTGTGGGCATGCTATAAGGCCAAAAGATCCAGCTGAGAAGGCTGCCACAAATTAAAAAAGACAAAGCATAAGAACGTTGTTGTAGTCTAGATTAAAACAGAAGTAAAGCTTAACATTTCAAACTACCTCTTTATCTGCAGGAAGAATCTGTGCTACAAGCGGATTGGATTCCCCTGTTCTTGCTAATTGCTGCAGGCAATCGATGGTGTACAGAAACCCAGTTAAGTCATCAAGGCAAAATGCAAAGAAAGGTCTGCTACAAAATGCAATTTTGCCATATAGATTGTTGGGCAGACATAACCTGCATGCATCAGAAGATCTGCCCTCAACGTAGGCCAAGAACTTATCTCGATCAGCCACATCATGTGCCCCGTTAGAAATCAAAATAACATGGCCTCTTCTCATCCCTTGAGAGGTTTTCAAATTCAAACCCATTTTGATGTTCAGAAGCCTTTTATATTTGGGCGAAGAACGCCGAGATACGATGGCCAGGTACTGGACTGGGATCATTGGAGGCCTGTTGCAAACTGCCTGGATTTTGGGCAGCAATTTGATCAGAGGCGGCTGCATGATTATGGGTTGCCGGATTTTGAAAGGTTTTGAGCTTAAATATTCCGATTAATCTTGTACAGCTCGGAGAAAAAAATTTTGATTCAAAACAGTCCTCATTGGATCATCGAAAGCATTCAGTTTTTTCTTCAGCGTTTGATATTAAACAATCTGGTCTAACTGGGAGTCTGGGACAAATATTTCGTGATCAAATAAAACAGAGTATGCGGCATAGCTGCATGAAGCTCTGAAGTTTAAGCTGGAAAAAGGCTTACATTGGTTGCATGCTTTGTGGAAGTAAAATCTGCTTTATTCTGGCAGTAAATGAAAGAAGCTCTGTGTAAATGACTTTTGAAGCATGGGAACGAAATTTGAGGCATGTATTCAGCAGGTCCTATATGCCTCGTTGCCTTACAGAGCAAACCGTGGGACATAGTAGCATTACTAACTTTTAAAGCCGCATTAGAAGATCCACAGGGAGCTTTGGCAAACTGGACTGTAGTGTCGGAAAGTGCACCTTGCAACTGGAGAGGAGTTATTTGCTCAGGGAAAGAGTCGTGGAGCTTAGTCTTTCAGCTCTCGATCTCAAAGGACCCATCACAGGTATCTTTTTGTAAATCCTTATTTTTTTTTTGGCTAAAGAACCATGTTACATTCCCTTCTGGAAGGATTAATGGGGGTACCAATTTGGCTGGCCTTCGAAAACTTTTACTGTTCACATTCAATTTGTTGCTTGGTATTGGCCATTGAATGTTTCCGTTTCGTATCACATTTCCGAGTTCGAAGTGCATGCATGCGAAATGAATGTTCAAAGCATAATATTATACAACGTCTGTGTGTGTCTGTTCTATTCTTGATCATATAGAATATGGGTTTGCAGACCGGATTGGAGATCTTGGACAGCTGAGGAGATTGAGTCTTCATTCAAACCATCTCAATGGCACCATTCCGTATTCCCTTGGAAATGGCATTTTGTTGAGGAACTTGCATCTAGACAAGACAGGCTCTCTGGCAAAATTCCTCCAAGCATTTAACATGTATTGTGCCATTTATAAAACAGATACCAAATTGGAAATGGATTTCATGTTACTGCAGCACATACGGACAGACCTTGCCCAAAGCTAACCCAACTCAATTGTTCATTATTAATAAATTCTATTATTACATGCTACCTATTAATATTGGTATTGGTATAATATTATATGTCTAATTCTATGCAATGTTTTCGTTTTCATAATTTGAGCCCTCTTGTTTGTTAGGTTTGTGAGGCTATGATATACCATCCATTATTAGAGTATTAGGTAATGTCTATATCTACACCCCTACAACATCCTTAAGGCCCCGAAGGGGCCAAAAATTTTTTTAGTTAACACAAACTATTAACACACAACTAACATTGTTAACACAAACCATTGCATTTGACACATTTAAATTAAAATCCCCCTTAAACCCCCTCTGGTTTGGGTGCATATTCACACGGGGGGTTACGTAGGGCAGCGAGAGCCTCAAAAAATTTACAATACATGTACAAAATTAACACCATTAAGTACATTCTCTCAAACCTTATAGTATTTTGCAAACCTTAATATACAGTATACAAAATGTTGTACATGCATACCCCACAAACGAGGATCGCTATGTACGGTCCAGATCTTGGAATAAAGGGCTCCATTTGTCTATCATAATGTGGTCATAACACTAGTTATTTTGTAGACACAAAACTGGTCATAAAACTTCTTGTTATGGATAGGATTATAGGTGCTAATTTGTCACTACCTTGCCATGATGATGATGCTATGTTGTCACTATGGGCATTATTTGTCTATCACAATGTGGTCAAAATGCTAGGTATTTTTTTAATACAAAATGAGTCACAACATTTCTTATTGGTTGTCTTATTGTAGATGTATTCTAGCTACTATTTAGGCACTAGCTTGCTATAATGTTGATGTAATGTTGTTCGTATGGGCTTTATTTATTTATTACAATATTGTTAAAATATTGACACAAGTTTGACATTTCCTAGATTACCATGTAGTTTCAAATTGATTTTGTGTCAATATTATGTCATAAATCAAAGCCACAGGCTTGACACAGCATTTGACGCTATTGTGGCACGTTTGTGACAAATGATCACGACAAGTATAGTGTAAGACTGTGACAATAATTGGGTTTAGACAGGTTCTCCTTGTGTCAAAAAAATTGACGTTACACTAGACACTATAGGTACCCTTCTCTTGTAGTGAAACAATTTTATCCCTAGTTGGAATCACGAAATTTCTCATTTTAATGAAATTGTGTTTCTTCATGATAAACCAACAACGTGACAACTACCATATAACCATAAAATGAAGTATAATTCATTAAATGTTATGCCCATGTCCAACATAGGTGGAGAAGCACCACTTGTAAGTTGACCTCTATTTTGTGCACCTCAAAGATGTGGTGACAACTTTGCTTACAAGACCAAGCACTATTTCGTTGTCAAGTATAGTTTTATCAAAATAATTGCGCTACAAATACGTGAAGAATAGTAAAAGCTCATTATTTACAGCTAATATCAAATATGTCGATTAGCATGAGTTGGCATTGTCAAGTGGATGGCAAGAAGGTGCATGAATAATTGTATTGGAAGTTGCTAGGTCATACATTGTCGAAGGTGGAAATGAAGACCGGGCACTATCTCTATGTTAGAACACAATTTCTGTTCTATGTTATATGATGGCTAAGAGTTTTGTTAAATGACATGTTAACACGTTGTTGATTTCTATTGAGCTACAAATACGTAACGGAATCTGGCAGTTAGATGAGTTAGATATCAGGGAAGACAGAGTCAAAAACAGCTCCTACGACTACGAGGCACTACTATGTTAATAAAAAACAGCTTTTGTCTTAAATAATATCATCGGATTGAGCTATAAATACGTGAAGAAGAGGACATCTTTGATTAAGCCAAAATGTCTAAACCGGAATTCGATGCATTCGGATACACTAAATTGCATCGAGCCTGCATGAGGGGGCAGGCGGAGAAGCTACGTGCACTAATTAGAAATGGAGCTGATTTTCGTGTTTTGACAGAAAGGGCAAAGTGCACACCACTGCATCTAGCAGCACAGTATGGCCATGAGGGTGTTCTCAAAATTCTTTTGCAAGAGGATGGTGTTGCTGAAGACATCCTCTGTTTTATGTAATCTAAGAAGTTTACGCCTGTAATCATGGGAAGTTGGTGACTGATTATAGGAAGTTGGTACTTACCGTTTTGGTTGATGTACCTATCTATTATGACAAGTGTATAAGTACCACATCTGATCAATGGAACAATCACCAGTTCTTGTGCGTCTTATTCTGCTTTGTGCTATCAGTTCACTTGTGTTTGCTTTATTCCTGTTGCATGTTTTATCAGGTTATGGGCCCACGACGCTGATCCAAAGCATAAGCCGCTTCTTGCTATACTTTCTTCCAAAGATTGTTTTCATCACCGATTAGTCGACATTTGCTCGACAATCACTCACAACAATTGTTTGACAGCCTGCTTTTTGTTAAGGATGGATGCCGCAACGCCTACCTTATCAAATTTTGAATGGCTTGCTTGTGCCACGTTTGATGGCAAAAACTTCCGGATGTGGCGATGGCGAATTCAAATGATCCTTGAAGATAAAGGGCTTTGGGAGATAGTGAGCAATCACGCTTCCTCCACCTCAACTCTTCCTACTTCACCAAAGCCTCAAGATGCCACGGTTGAAGTTGTATTAGATGCTTCTTCGATGTCTTTTATTGAGAAAGACGGAAGGCACGCCTTATCATTTGCTCCATCACGAAGACACACCAAAGACGCCTTTGTCAAAGGAGCTAAGTCGCATACATGATTTGGAATACTCTGATAAATCATTATGCATCTAATCTTGCAGGCAATCGTCTGGCTCTCAGAAAACAGCTGTATAACCTACAGTTGCTTGAAGGTGGAGATTTCATGGAACACGTATGCCAAATGAAAGACCTCTTGGATGAGCTGCATGCCATTGGGGTCGAGGTTTCAAGATGAAAAGGTCTCCATGCTCCTCAATAGTTTACCTTCCTCTTTTGAAGGAATTGTGGTCAACATGGAAGGCAGACTTGATGATTACACCTTTGAGAAGGCATTTGACCGACTCAAAGCTGAAGTTGTTCGCCAACGGCAGAATCGCCCAAATGTTTCAGATACAGTAATGTTCACAGATCATTCTTCAAAAGGTTCGAATTCATCTGCTTCTGCAAAAGTGCCTGCTCGACGTGGTCGACAAGATAGAAAAATCACATGTTACAGATGTCAAAAAAATGGTCATTTGGCCAAAGATTGCAGAGCTGCTGCCCCTGTACCAGCCTCTAAATCATCAATGATGTTCAACAGCTCACATTGTGGAGGATGAGCCCAAAAATGCTGAAATTCCTGAACAAGGCATGATTGCCACAGAGGTTACAGAATATTTATTTGCTGTCATCGAAGATATTCCAAGTGATTCTTCCTTTTGGTATCTGGATTCAGGAGCCACAAGTCACATGACTTCTGATCGGGGCTCGTTTGTTACTTATAACCAACTTGCTACTCCCAAACTTGTTCAAATGGGAGACTCTCATACTCAAGAAGCAATTGCTTCAGGTACTGCACGCGTTGTTGTTGGCAATGCGTCAAGATTGATTCGGGAAGTTCTTCATGTGCCAGGGCTTCACAAAAATCTTATTTCAGTAAGCAAGCTTACAGATCGAGGCTTCAAGGTATCTTTTTCAAAGTATTCATGTGATATCATAGATCATACTCAGAAGATCATTCTCCAAGGCCGACGCTGTGGAAATCTATACCAACTTCTCCTGAGCTCTGAGCATGCAAATTGCATTTCTGAGATTCCGACAGCTCAAACACTTTGGCATCATCGTCTTGGACACATCTCCACTCACAGGATTGAGATCATGATCAAGGTTGGCCTGCTAAAAGCACATTCAGCAACTTCGAAAGCATGCAATGCTTGTCTACAAGGTAAGATCACTCGATCTTCCTTTCAACTATCTGTTTCTCGTGCTTCCCGACGCTTGGCCTTGATTCATACAGATATTTGTGGTCCTATTCAGCCTCCCACCTTCACAGGTTGCCAATATTTTCTCATCTTTCTAGATGATTTTTCCAGAAAGTTGTTTGTGTATCTGTTGCAGCGCAAAAGTCAATGCTTTGATCACTTTGTTAACTTCAAAACCATGATAGAAAGGTCCACTGGAGATCTTATTCAGCACTTGAGATCAGATAATGGAGGCGAGTTCAACTCTGGAAAATTTTTGGAGTTTCTTCTTCATCATGGGATCACACATCAATTGTCTGCACCTTATACTCCAGAACAAAATGGGAGAGCTGAGCGTGCAAACAGAAGTCTGATTGAAATGGCCAGAACTCTCATGATTTCAATGAATGTTCCAGCCCGATTCTGGGGAGAAGCCATTCTAACAGCAAGTTATCTTCTCAACCGAGCACCTCATTCTGCAATTGACAATGAGATTCCTGAGCAGGTATGGTCTAATGCTCCTGTGCAGCTTACTCATTTGAAAGTTTTTGGCTGTAGAGCTTTCATTAAGCTACAACATCCATCTTCCAAATTTTCTGTGCAAACACGCCCTGCCATGTTCCTAGGATATTCCATGCATCAAAAGGCATATCGCTTCTTCGATCTGGAGACTCAGAAATTAGTCATTTCCAAGCATGCCTCCTTCAATGAATCTGAACCATGTTTTCCCTCTGACAAAAAGCCTGTTACCACATTTATCTTGCTTGAGGACTCTGATGACATTCCATCCATTGCCCCTGCACCATCTGCTCCTCCTGCTCCTTGCACTCCAGAATCCACTGTTGATGCTTCACCTAATACACCTGTACCATCTACTCACACTACTTCAGAGACCATACCAACTGTTCCAACTCCAGAAACCAGCTTGGAACCAGATTCACTCATTCCAGACCCTGTTCCTTATGTACACCCTGCTCGTAACAGGAGACCTCCAGCATGGCTAGCAGATTATGCTCTACAAGCATCTGACTATATCCTTGAGCCTCAAACATATTCTGAAGCTATTAACAGTGCAGAGAAAGAACGCTGGCTTCATGCCATGCAAGACGAATTGGATTCAATTCACCAAGCAGGAACATGGACCTTGGTTCCCCGTCCATCAGATCGTTCAGTAATTGGTTCCAGGTGGATTTATAAAATTAAATATAAAGCTGATGGAACTGTGGACAGATTTAAAGCTCGGCTTGTGGCTCGAGGTTTTGCCCAGATCCCTGGAATTGATTTTGACAGGACATTTGCTCCCGTGGTTCGACTCACTTCCATTCGTCTCATATTGGCATATGCCAGTCAGCGACATTGGAGTATACATCAGATGGATGTTGCTAACGCTTTCCTTCATGGAGATTTACAGGAAAATGTCTTGCTAGAACAACCAGAAGGATTTCTGCAGGGAGCCAATATGGTGTGTCATCTTCATAAAGCAATTTATGGACTTCGTCAAGCTTCAAGAACATGGTATCTGAAACTTCACAACACCCTTATTTCTCTGAAATTCACTCAAAGTGTGGCAGATCCTAGTGTCTATTACCTTTTTGCTCCTCAAGTTCTTCTTGTACTGTGCTATGTAGATGACCTCCTCCTTGTTGCAGAAAATCCAGATGACCTGGCCCAACTCAAACAGAGCCTTTGTTCTCAGTTTCGAATGAAGGACTTAGGTAAAATTCATCATTTCCTTGGCCTCCAAATCCATTATGACCAATCAGCTGGTTCCATGTTTTTGCATCAAGAAAAATATCTGACAGACTTGCTCTTTCGACTTGACATGCTTTCCTGTAATCCAGTGCTTACCCCACTTGAACATGGTGTTATTCTCCATCCTGATGACCCAGTTTGCTCTCCAAATTTTCTGCCTATTCGTGAGCAGTACATAAACATCATTGGAACATTAAATTTTGCTGCTCTTGCCACCCGACCGGACTTATCTCTTGCCATCTCAAAACTCAGTCAATTTTCTAATGATCCGAAACAGACCCATTGCTGCTCCCTCAAACGTTGCCTTAGATATGTGGCTGGTACCCTGAAACTTGGCATCCATTATTGCTCACGAGATGACACACTGCCTATTGGCTATTCTGATTCAGATTGGGCTGGATCATCTGACAGAAAATCAACTTCTGGTTTTGTTTTCATGATGGGGGGAGGACCTGTAAGTTGGAGCAGTTGCAAACAAAAATGTGTGGCTCAGTCTTCCACAGAAGCAGAATACTATGCTATTGGCAATGCTTTCAATGAAGGATTGTGGATGCAGCGCCTGGCATTGGAGTTACAAATTCAAAAGACCCAAGGTATGATTGTCAAAGTTGATAACCAGGGAGCAATATGCATAGCAAATGATCCAGTTGATCATAAACGAATGAAACACGTGGATATCAAATATCATTTCATTCGAGACGTGATTGAAAAAGGAATGCTCAAGCTAGATTTCTGTCCAACAGCAGATATGGCTGCAGATATTATGACCAAAGCATTGGGAAGACCAAAGTTCCAAAGATTTTCAAGATGATTGAGTCACCGAATTTTCAAATTGACACTTGTTGCGCCTTTGAAGACCTTCGTTTATTTCAAAGCATTTGTTTCAAGAGGGGTTAATTTTTGAGTAAACTTCTTATCTTAAGTAGGGGTGTTGATTTATGTAATCTAAGAAGTTTACGCCTGTAATCATGGGAAGTTGGTGACTGATTATAGGAAGTTGGTACTTACCGTTTTGGTTGATGTACCTATCTATTATGACAAGTGTATAAGTACCACATCTGATCAATGGAACAATCACCAGTTCTTGTGCGTCTTATTCTGCTTTGTGCTATCAGTTCACTTGTGTTTGCTTTATTCCTGTTGCATGTTTTATCATCCTCGAGGGTGATCATGAAGGAGATACGTGTCTGCACCTAGCTGCATATAGTGGCAGAGATAACATTCTTCAGCTATTATGGGAAAAGGCCCCTGAGGGACGACGCAATGTGGATTGCCGAAACAAAAAGAATCTTACCCCCTTGCATTTTGCTGCTGGTAAGGGCGGAGTAGGTGCCTTGAATTTTCTTCTAGAAATCAAAGCTAAGAAGGATGCTGCTGATAAATTTGGTGCAATACCCTTCCATTATGGGGCTAGAGGTGGTCATACAGAAATTATGAAAATATTATTGGAGGGGAAGGAGAAGGAGAAGGAGAAGGGGAAGGGGAAGGGGAAGGAGACTATAGAAAATGGATTAGAGGAGACGGGAAATGTTGATGTAGCAAATGTCAAAAATGGATTGACAGCATTGCATTATGCTTCATGGAATGGCCATGACAAGACCGTTGTTTGGTTGTTGTCAAGGGATGCATCTGTTGCAGCTATAGATAAATGGGGTAATACACCCCTACATTGGGCTGCAAGACATGGAAGCAAAGATGTGATCAAAATTCTGGTGGAAAAGAGGGCAAATATCTGGGCAGCTAATAACAGAAAAGAGTTGCCATTAGATGTGCTCAATACAACGAATCGTGCAGAGGCTATTGCATGCATTTGTGAGGTCTTGAAAAAAAAAGATGCTGATCTAGAAAAAGAAGAGGTTGTTCAAAATGCTCGTGATTTAATAACCAGAAAAACAAATGGGGTCACTCTTCTTCACTATATAGCTGCATATGCTAAAAAGGAGAATGTGGAGTGGATAGTTGACAAGATTAAAAGCACTGTTTTTTTTGCCTATGGCACTGAAGAGCAGATAAAAGATCTGGTAAATAGCAAAGATCATGAGGATAAAACGCCTATGCATTGGGCTGCAAGAGAGGGGAATTGTCAAGTTATACCACAGCTTAAAGATAGCAACGCAGATTTGAATGCAAAAGATAAAAAGGGGTGCACACCTTTGAGCGTTGCTATAACTAGTCAACACATCGAGTTTGCAAAACAACTTCTAGAGGCTGGTTTCAGTCGCACAGAATGGTTCGCATGGGTCAGAAAATGGGACTCGGAACAGAAAGCAACATTGACTAACGACTTGTTGCTAGTTCAACGTCTAAAAAAAAGTCTAAATGGGCTGCCTGCAATGGACTCTAAGCTGAAACGTCAGACCCAACAACTATCAGGAGAAGATTTACTTATTAGCAAAGATGCCGCTCATTTGGACAGCTTTGTATCTGAGAGAGGAAGGGATTGCCAAACTCATCTCAGAATATGATGAGGGGACAAAATGAACGAAAAAGAAGAAAATACAGGAAGGACTCCTTTGCATTGGGCAGCAATATTAGGTCAAAAGGAGGCCATAGATACATTGTTTAACGAAGCAGTTTTTAGCAAAGCAATCAATGCAAGTCAAGAAGACAAGTTTGGCAAAACTGCATTGCACTATGCCATAGAAAGGGGTAATGCAGATATCATCAAAAAAGTTATGCAAGCAAAAGATGTCCAGTCTTGGTTGGATCGATTGTATCAAGATCGCCAAATATTTGTTGATGCAGCAAATGCAATTTTAGTTGGTGCTGCATTGATTGCTGGCGTCACGTTCACAGGATGGCTTCAACCACCTTTGGATGATAAACCCCGAACCTATTCTCAACGCTTAGCTGTGCGCACATTTTGGTTTTTAGACAGCTTTTCATTCTTTTTTGCAGTTGCCACTGTGGTCGCAAGTGTCGGCACAATCATTCCAATGTCTGAGATGTATATTACTAAAGCTATCCCCATCATTAGAAGTGGCTTGATTAAAGCAGCTGTTTTGATGGCACTCTCTATCGTTTGTGTTTTAGGCGCGTTTCTAGCAGCTGGCTTCGCAATATTACCTTCCTTAATCAAACAGAGCAAAGGCTCATCTACATTGGGGTTTTACTTTGTCTCTACTTTTTGGGCTGGTTTTTCTTTCGGCTTTCTATGTTAAAGCCTCGATGGTGTAAAATATTTCGACATCTAGTAAAAAGCTCATGCGATCCTCGTCGCGATGCCAACGCGGATGACAGTCATCACAATAACAATGGAAGGATGCAAAATCTCGGAATGAGTTCTCGAGAACAAGCTCATCGTGCTGAAATAACATATAAAGTGGGGCGGCGGCACCCCTTGTTACCTTGGGAAGATGGCCTTGATTCGCAAGAAGAAAAAACAATAGTAACATCATTAGCATCATCATCACAAGCAGCAGGCCCACCACAGCTGATGCCAGCGCCAGCAGCAGCACCAGCACCAGCGGTAACAACATAAGAAGAGAGTTTAGCTATATGCTTATTTGTTTTCTTTTCTTTTTTCTGTTTCAACATAAAAACCTTTTGTGGAAGGGTTTTTTTTTGTTGTTGCGCTTTAGTTACGTTGCTTTATATTGGAAGTTCTATAGATATGAATGAAAGTGTTTGTTTGAGAGAGGATTATGACACGTTTCCTTCCACTAAAGAACTTTGATGATATATATATGCTATCTATATAATGAAAAAAATTGAAACGTTTTGTTTTGGTGTTTTATGGGAGATGTTGTTTTCTTAATTTAAAAAAGAAATAAAAATTCAAAAATTAGTAGTAAGGCAAGCTTGGGAAATGGTTTGGATTGGTTGTAGAATTGGCCTTGGGAGGGAAATTATCAATAGATCATTACTACGTTCTGCCCCTCTGCATTCTTTGTTTGTGGCAATTATTTGATTTGTATTTCATGAAGCTAGTGTGGACAAAGGTAAGAGAAGGAAATTAGGATACAAGAAAGAAGAGTGTGTATTTTGTACAAGTGTTTATATTAAGACCGGACATTAAACTTAAAATTGTTTGTCGATAACATTGGAAGAGCAATTTCTTTCATGCTAGTCAAAGGGCATCTGATAGCTCGAGCTTAAATCTAGGTAATAGCAAGTACTCAATGAGCCTTTGTATGCAGGCTATTGGAGGGCTTTGAAGTACCACTAGTGTGTGTTGAAGGATTTGCATTGTTGGTGTTGGGCGAATTGATACACATGTTAAGTTCATGTGCCCATGTGCCTACTGACAAGCAATTCAGCCGGAATTCTCATTGACATGGAGGTGTCGCCAGATAACGACGAGCGTTCCAGTTAGATGTCGAAGACACTGTGGCAGGGCTTTCGTACATTATAAGGATGGGTGCTCGAGTCATATTGTGACGACCATACGGATATTCGTATCATACGAACATTATACTTGTACTAGTTACGGTGCCCAGTGTTGCTGGGCATAAGTTGGAAAATCAAAGAGGTGAAATCAAGCATTCTGTTGTGCAAATTGGATTAATAAGAAATAGAGAGGATGAGTTATGTCTTCTTCTTAAATTGCAAGCAGTTTCATTGTTCTAGCAAATAAAATGTGCTAAGGGGTGAAATCAGGCATTCCACCAGTAAGAAAAAGAGAGGATAAATTATGTTTTCCTTATATTTCTGCTTAAATTGCAAGCAGTTCCATTGGTCTAGCAATAAAATGTGCTAAGACCAAGTGCTCAGTATCATGATACTATGTATCATCATCTCAAAAAGAAGTACACAAAAGAGAAAGTTTTAATAAACTTGTGTTAGGCCCTTGGCATTAAAGTGCGATGATCATAATCTATAGATGTAAGGTGTTATGTATTAGCATGTTTTAAGGTTGTCTAAAGAAAATGGGCAACAATTTCGTCTATAAACGCCTTTAACTTTAATGAAAAAGATTATCTTGACTAAGGACTTCTAATCATCTTTAGTTGATGTCAAAATTTTAAGCTATGTTATCATTGTTGTATAGCCCTCAGATGATGCACACATTTTGCCAAAGTGGATGTCTAGAGTTAAAGGGACTCTATCCGTGCATTATCATTGTTGTATAGTTATGCGTGCATTTTGCCCAAATGGATGTTTAGTGTTAAAGGGGACTCTATCCGTGTGCATGTTTACATAGATAATTAATAACCTACATGTTTTGTCTCCATCGTGAACATGCACATATAAAATATTTAATAAGCTACATATTTTGCGTCCATTGCGCTGATTTCATCAAATTGTTGGATTATGAGTTTCCAAAAGCATAGAGATGATGATCACTTGTAAGAAACATCCAAATATATAATTTTTGAAGCAAAATATTCCTTAGGACTATTCAGAGATGTTTTGTCATTTAATTATTCTACAAAACCATGTTCAATTGCATGTATCACATGACATGTTCATCCCATACATAAGTTTCCCCTCCATAAAATACTTATAAATGTCTTATTCAAGTAATAGTAGCTCTAAGAGGTCCCAATGCACATGTTCTGTTCAAAACCATGTTCAATTGCATGTATCACATGACATGCTCATCCCAATACATAAGTTTCCCCTCCATAAAATACTTATAAATGTCTTATTCAAGTAGTAGCTCTAAGAGGTCCCAATGCACATGCTGATGGTGTATCGGGTACAATGAGTACAATGACAAACGCCTTATCTGTATGTAAAGTTTGAATTATGCCAACAAATCCGAAGCCTTGTGAATAGCACATACAACATGAAGGTAGCATAAAACATAGAAAGCTTAGTCCTTGCCTTCACCGTAAATAAACCAATATATACCTCTTAACCAAGAGAAATACCCTAGCCACAATATCATACGCAACCATCATTCAAGGGTAAGTAAAATTGAATGCTTGGAAAGTCCAATCTTAATCTATTTCTTCATGTGCATTAGAAGCATGTTTCGAACATCCTGCTACAAAAGAGATACACGTCTTGAAAATAATGCCAAAATATGCTGCCATTTTATTTGTATTTTTAAGTATATTTTGTGGTGTGCACTGCGATAGATGGATTTCTAAGACCTTCGGTAATATTGTAGCACCTAGAACTTAAATGCATTTCAAAAATCTGTTGGTGTCTTGCATGTTTGAACATTGCGATTAAAATGTTTCTCTACTTCATCACATAAATGGTGGAGTATAACCACAGTAATCACCACACCGCAGAAATATCTAGATAGTATTTAAATTCACAACAAATAATAGAACACCTTTAAATTACAAATAACAATAAAAACTTTAGAGAACATACCTATGCAGATGGGTTTTGCCAGGAAACGTTGCTATATGGCCCCCAAAATGAAAAGTTTGATAGAGCTTTTGGGCCAGCCAATCTCACAATGTGATAAGAGGGTGCAGAACAAATTTCAAGAGCTTGGAAGCCACGTTCTTCTCGGGCATAGAGCCAAGGAAATGAAGAATATATAGGTGCCAGCTTTGAGTTCTAGCAGAGCCTCTACTGTTGATATACTTGCACTATGTCATCTTCACCATTTTCGAGAAACAAATAAAAAAAAGTTGGTGTTTTTCCAGCTATTCTGCACCTTTAAAAATACTAATGCCCAGTGCTTGGACAATGGTAAGATATCACAGTAAGAACTTTTCATATCACAAAAGTGTAAAGGATTATTTATACCATGTCACCGAGAGTGGTATTTCTTGATGGTCCAAACAATCTGAATTTCGTGATGAAGTTCAAAGCATCTGCCCACAATTGAAATTTGCTGATTATTCAAAAAGAAATCACAGGTTGACCTTCTATCATGGGTAGCTTGCACATGCACCTAGAACAGGTACATAGAAGAAGACACAGCTTCACATATGTAAATTTTGCTGCCTGCACAACAACATAACCTCTGAAATCATCAACAAACTCAACAGAAATAAGAACCAAAAGTCAGAATACCATTCAGTTTGGTTGTCATATTGGTCTATAACAAAACTGCCAAAACTTTAGTAATATGCATAAAGGGGCGATTCACACAATCTATTCACAAATTTCTTCATACTTTATGTCATTGGAGCACCGGATTATGAGTCAATACTTTATCAGTGAGCATGTACCTCTGCACTCAAAAGCATCCCTGTGAAAGCCACGTTGACAGTAAATCCCAGCACAGATAACACTAATTGCCTTGCTTTATGCTGCTCCCATTGGAATACATAAACCTTCTTCCGCCCTCTTCATTCAATCTCTGCACAAAAATCACATAAATCTATTAATTTGTAAGTTATAAAAACTCAAATTCTGGAATATACATTTTACTTACTTTGATTGCTATGGCCCTGATAGCAGATTTGTCGGTCGAGTATGTTAGGAATAAGGAGCACTTCTGTTTTGTTTCCATACTATCAAAATAGAAGTGCCCCTTATTCCTTATACCAATACAAATAGATGACATTATAACTAATGCGAAAACAAAATAGTTGCCTTCACAGTTGTGCATGAAGAACATACCGGATTGGACTCCCAGCAACCCTGTAACACCTCAGTTTGAAACCCTCTTTCAGGCTATCTCAATTTTCATAGTGGCAAAACAGTTCGTAGTGGCAAAACAGTTCGTAGTGGCAAGACAGAACAATTCGATCTAAGTAAGACCTCTTTAGGTCTAACTCTGGAATACAATAGTTGACTAATAGATGGGCTGAGACGTGAAGCCCAAGAACAGCAATATTGCTTCTGTAAATCTACTCCATAGATAAAGCACCTGCCCAGTTCATGACACATCAAATCATGAAATTGTATGTCAGGAATAAGGAGCACTTCTGTTTTGTTTCCATACGAAATCAGAAAGTGAGCCTATTATGCCCATCACCAAGAGCTAAAAAGAAGATCGTCAGAGCAGGGCCTTCCTTTAGAGCTACATATGCCAAATCCGCTGCCTTCTATCATGTTTTATTGAGAAGCTCCAGACGCATCTGCCCCAGCTGCTACTCTGCTTTTTCTCTATGATCATTGCTTTTTCTTCATAAACAATTCGCCACAGTAGGTTGTGGCCGCTTGACTCAACTTGGGTCGAAACTACTCCATAGATGGAACCTTGCTGCAGACTGTTGGTCTAAGCCAAAAGCCTACAAGGAAACATTTGCACTCAAACATTCAGGTTAAACCCGTAGTAATCAAAGCCTCAACTTGGAAAAATCACTACAAATACGATAGAACTGGCTTGCATGTCCCTGAGCCACGAAGCACAACTAAACCTTTGATGGGAAGAAAAATATTCAGTTAAAAGCTCTGTTGCAAATGGACAAACCGGTTGCCCTTGAAGAAATTGGCATGCAGTGCTAAAAACTCCGTAAGCAAGAAAGTAGTTCGAAAGCTTATATCACATTCTTTGGTTTGCACTCAAAGATTCAGGTTAAACCCATAGTAATCAAAGCCTCAACTTGGGAAAATCACTGCAAATACGATAGAATTGGCCTGCTAAATCCTCTTTTAGGAAGGTTCTGCCAGATTTGTAGATGCCACAATCGCCAAAGCTGAAGCCTGAACCACCATCGGCAAGCAGGAATTCCGCAAGATCTGTAGATGCCATACTCGCCGATTTAGGGATTTAGGGATGTTGAAACTTGCACGACTGACATAGAGCCAAGCATCTGCTCGAAGGTACCATAGCCGCCTTCGCGAAGCCTAGCAAAAAAAAACCAAGTTATCTCAAAGAAACTGACGTGGCATCATCTCCTCCATTAGCTTTATCAAATCTGGGGCGTCCAAATTAGGGCTGGGTCCAACACTTACACTAAAAATTTATAATATAGGATGTACAAAAGACAGTCGTCACACAGATGCAAAAGGGTAGTTGCACGGAGCAAGGTTTGAACTTGCAACCTTCCAGTTGCGAGTCACACACCCTTGCCAAGTGCCCTACTAATATTTATCAAGGACATTTCCTCATGTCTTTGTCTTATGCGGGATTGTTTCCAGGAGGTTCTAGAATATTCTAGCATAACATGCATGACACTTGGAATGATCGTATCCACTGGAGTGGCGCGATCCTGATCGTTGGCCTACATATATAAGAAGGCATCTCCTTCTCGTCGAACCATTCCAGTTCAACGCCAGTCTTGAGCCTTCTAGGCATCTGTCGCGTGTTCCTGCTTGCCTTCGGGCCATTGTACTCTTAATTCCTGTTCATATATCAGATTCTTTGTCGATCTTGGCGTATTTATTCCGTATTTCTTGCGTATTTTCCACATATTTTCCTTGTTTTCGCGTAGGTTCATGACAGTTTGAACCGGAATCCCTTGCCGGTTCTTGCCTGCTCTGATCCTAAGCATTTTTTTGCTCATATTTGGTGATTTTATATCTATGGAGGAGGTTTCAACTTTATTACAGCAGGTCCAGCAACTTGTTCAAGTTGCCAGCAGTTGTAGTTGGACAATAAAGAGCTTAAGGAACGTATTGCTTCACATGAATCTGCTTCTAGCTCGGGATTGAGGCTATTAGAGCCTAAGAACAGCCTGCCAGAGAAGTTTGACGGCACTCGGTCCAAGCTCCGCAGTTTTTTGAATCAGGTCAGGCTTGTGATTTAGCTCCATCCTCATAGATATCCCACGGCCCAGGAACAAGTGGGGTTGATTGGTTCTCTTCTCACAGGGCCAGTTCTAAGTTGGTTTGCCCCTTTATTAGAGAATGGAGCTCCAGAGTTGCAAGATTTTGCTGCTTTCACTGCAGAGCTCGAGGCATGCTTTGGAGACACCGATCGTCAGCACACAGGCGTCACAAAACTTTGCGATCTAAGCCATATAAATAAGCCACAGTCGCGGGATAGATAAGCCACGGTCGCGGGATAAATAAGCCACGGTCGCGAAATTTTTGGTACAGGAGTTTGGCAAGGGATAGAATAGAGGGAACTTCAAGAACTTAAAGAGCTGACTGCCTTCCACAAGTCGAACAAGGCCAGGACTTTGCGCGGATACCTCACCAGAGGGAAGAGGCCGAGCGCTAAGAGAGGGACCCCAAAAACGTTCCTGTTGGAGCCCACATGACATGTTTGAGCCACCTTGTCATGATGGAGCCTAGGTGGCATGTGGAAGCCCACGTGGCATGTTTGAGCCTACGTGGCATGTTTGAGCCATCTTGGCATGTTCACGACATGTGTCATGTTTGAGCCACCTTGGCATGTTGGAGCCTAGGTGGCATGTTGGAGCCCACGTGGCATGTTTGAGCCACCTTGGCATGTGGGAGCCTAGGTGGCATGGTGGAGCCCACGTGTCATGTTTGTCCACCTTAGCATGTTGGAGCCTAGCTAGCATGTTGGAGCCCGTGTGGCATTTCGGAGCCTAGGTGGCAAGTTTGATTGGCATGTTGAAGCTGAGGTTTGGCATGCTAGAGCCCATGTGGCATGTTTGAGCCACCTTAACATGTTGGAGTCTAGGTGGCATGGTGGAGCCCACGTGTCATGTTGGTCCACCTTAGCATGTTGGAGCCCACGTAGCATCTCAGAGCCTAGGTGGCATGTTTGAGCCACCTTGCATGTTGGAGCCCATGTGCCATGTTTGAGCCACCTTGGAATGTTTGAGCCACCTTGGCATGTTAGAGCCTAGGTGGCATGTTTGAGCCACCTTGACATGTTGGAGCCTAGGTGGCATGTTGGAGCCCACATGCCATGTTTGAGTCCATGACACAGATCCTCCTCCTAGTAATGTTATGTATCCAGAAGTGGATTTCCTTTCATCTAAATCCCCTCCCCAGTCAGCATCACAATATGCTTGAAGGATCATGTCATCAGAATTATATTTTACTCCAAAATCAATTGTGCCTTTCAAATACCTTAGTATTCTTTTAGCTGCAATCCAATGTGTTCTCCTTGGATCATGGTTGTATTTGCTCAGCATATTTACTGCAAAACCTATATCAGGCCTTGTGCAGTTTGCTACATAGGATAAACATCCTATTAATGACATATAGGGAACTCCTTCCATTTGTTTTCTTTCATCGTCATTTTGTGGACACATATGCCTTGAGATTTTAAGTCCAGATATCATGGGAGTGGCTGCCACATTACAGTCTTTCATTCCAAATCTGTCAAGCATATTTTGGATCTGTCCCTTTTGGCTTAATGTTATGACTTTGTTTTTTTTGTCCCTGGATACTTCTATTCCCAAAAACCTTTTGAGCTCGCCAAGATCAGTCATTTTAAAGCATTTATGCAGCAAGCCTTTACAATTCTCTAATATCCCTTTTCCATTTGCTATCATGATGTTGTCATCCACATACAAAGCTATTATGCACCATTCTTCTCCTGCTTTGTATTTATACAAATTCCCATCACACTTCAATTTCTGAAATCCTTGCTCTTGAAGGTAATTATTCATGCATTTATACCATTCACGAGGAGATTGCCTTAGGCCATATACAGCTCTCTTTAGATCCAGACTTTTCCTTCACCTATTTCAAAATCTGGAGCTTGTCTAAGATAAATTTCTTCTTCAAGTTTTGCATTTAGAAAGCAGTGCTTACATCCATATGATGTAATTCAAGATCATGTGCATTTGCCATGGCTAACAAAATTCTCAAACTGTTTAATTTTACTAATGGTGAGAATGTCTCATCAAAATCCTATCCCTTTCTTTGAGTAAAGCCCTGAGCAACTAACCTTGCCTTGAATTTCCTGATTTTTTCATCATCATGTTGGGGCCTAGGTGGCATGAAGGAACCTGCATGGCATTTTAGAGGCGGCATGTTTAAGCCACCTTGGCATGTTTGAGCCAGGTGACATGTTGGAGCCTAGGTGGCATGTTGGAGCCCAAGTGGCATGTTTCAGCCACCTTGGCATGTTGGAGGCTAGGTGGCATGTTGGAGCCCACGTGGCATGTTTGAGCCACCTTGGCATGTTGGAGTCTAAGTGGCATGTTAGAACCCGCGTGGCATTTCAGAGCCTAGGTGGCATGTTTAAACCACCTTGACATGTTGGAGCCCACGTGGCATGTTGGACCCCAGGTGACATGTTTGAGCCACCTTGGCATGTTGGAGCCTAGGTGGCATGTTTGAGCCATCTTGGCATGTCGAGCCAACGTGGCATATTTGAGACACCTTGGCATGTTGGAGCCGTGGCCGCATGTTGGAGCCCACGTGGCATGTTTGAGCCACCTTGGCATGTTAGAGTCCACGTGGCATGTTTGAGCCACCTCGGCATGTTGAGACCTAGGTGGCATGTTGGAGACCACGTGGCATGTTTGTGCCGCCTTGGCATGTTAGAGCCGCGTGGCATGTTGGAGCCAGCGTGGCATTCCGGAGCCTAGGAGGCATGTTTGAGCCACCTTGGCATCTTGGAGTCGAGGTGTCATGTTGGAGCCCACATGGTATGTTTGAGCCATCTTATCATGTTGGAGCCTAGGTGGCATGTTGGAGGCCGTGTGGCATGTTTGAGACTAGGTCGCATGTTGGAGCCTAGGTGGCATGTTGAAGCCCACATGGCATGTTTGAGCCACCTTGGCATGTTGGAGCCTATGGCATGTTTGAGCCATCTTGGCATGTTCACGACATGTGTCATGTTTGAGCCACCTTGGGATGTCGGAGCCTAGGTGGCATGTTGGAGCCCACATGGCATGTTTGAGCCACCTTGGCATTTTGGAGCCTAGGTGGCATGTTGGAGCCCACTGGCATGTTTGAGCCACCTTGGCATGTTGGAGCCTAGGTGGCATGGTGGAGCCCACGTGTTATGTTTGCGCCACCTTAGCATGTTGGAGCCCGCGTGACATTCAGAGCCTAGGTAGCATGTTTGAGCCACCTTGGCATGTTGGAGCCGAGGTGGCGTGTTGGAGCTTATGTGGCATGTTTGAGCCACCTTGGCATGTTTGAGCACCTTGGCATGTTTGAGCCACCTTGGCATTAGGTCGCATATTGGAGCCTAGGTGGCATGTTGAAGCCCACGTAGCATGTTTGAGCTACCTTGGCATGGTCGAGCCTGAAAACAACTGTACTTTCTTAAAAGAAATAGCTACTTAGAAACTACACCTAGTTATAAATCACACCTTAAAAAGCTATCTACTTATTTAAATTGTGGTTTTCCGGCAGTGGTAACGCCGGCGCTTACGTTTTTTCCGGCACATGTTACGCCGGTTTCTTCATTTTCCGGGCAGAATTTTTTTTCCTTCATTTTTTTCTTCTAACGGAAGCGTTTTTTTTCCTTCTCAACGGTTTATCTTTCCCTCTTTCATGATGGGCGGTGGGTGCGGTGGTTTGCTATTACGGCAGCCGAGAGGATATGGCGGAGGATTCTCCTCCTCCTTTCATCTTTTTTTTGCTGGAATTTAAATAGAGCAAAAGGCAAGAACAAGCCTTTTAAGCTGTTATCCATCGCCAGGTAATTTTGTTTTTCTGGGGTGCCGTAGCTTGAGCAGGTGGATCTCATATTTTGGAGTCTGAAGCTTGAGCTTCGAGTCGGAGCTTGGAGTAATTAGAAGTCAAGGTATTAGGGCAGAGCTTGGAGCCGACCTTTGAGGACAGAGCATCAGGTTGGAGCTATTAGGAGTCAGAAGCAACAAGGTAACTCCATGAAACATAGAATGGTTTTTGCTTGAGAGTTTTAACATCGTTTAACAATTAGTGGTCGTGGTTATCCAGCAGAGCTTGGAACTGAGATTTGAGGGCAGAGTTTGAGGTTGGAGCTGTTAGTAACTCCCCGAAAAAGGGATTGGGGAAATAATATTGGAGCAGATAGGGCAGCTCACGGCAAGCTTAACCTTTGGCATATGTGGCCCTTTTCTCAAATCGCTCACTAGCTTCCAGATTTTCAACAAGATTTTTATTTTACTTATTGTCTTTCGGCATCAGAGCAGAGAAATACCTTGAGCGGTTTTTGGCTGGGCTTATCTTCAGAAATACGGTGCGGGTTAATCCACCTCAACCCTGCTTCAAGTTCTTTCTTGATAGATTTGAGCTCCCTTCACCCTTAACGGACTTGAAAAACAACCTGAATCTTTACCATTCACATTCACGTGTGCAAAGATTGAATCTATTTTATTTTTTTCTTTGTTTTCATATAAGTCACCATTCTTTGAAAGGTTTAGGGCTTTTGGAGCTTCAACTTTGCGCACCAGGTCGACTTCTGGACCACAAGAGGTGCTTTCCCTTTCCGCTGCCTGTTTCTATTTACTTCAATCACAGATTGTTTTTTCCAAGATTTGAGGATTTGAGGATTTGTTTCTTGCAGGTTTGCTTCTCTCTATCACTTTGGTCTTGGTTTAATTCATTCTGTAAAATTTTGGCAATTATTTGCTTTGGTTTTGTAAACCTAAACTATAATTGTAGGTGGAGGTTAGAGCAACTCATTTTTCCCTCTTCTGCTTCTTTATCTTCGCATGTTTTCTTTCTGAAAGAAGACGTTTCTTTTTTTCTGAACCATATTCCGTTCGCGAGTTGATTTTTTGCCTTTATTTGCCTGTGCAATTATCAAGAGACGTCTTTTTGCTTCCTTCACAAATCCTTTTGCAAATATTTGAGGAACTAAACCATAATCAAGTGGTGCCTGCATATCCATATGTAGCATAATAACAGGGGGTTTTCTTTGTGTTTTTGTACGCTTTGCACTAAGGTTTTCCTATGATTTCGTGATGTATTCAAATGGATGTACTAATGCGTACATCTAGAGTGCACCATTTCTGAGCCATTGATTTTAGCCCTTTTTTTTTCAATGGTCAACAACCAATGGCTCACAACAAAAGCCCTCTTTTTGTGCGTGTGGTGCATAATGGTCAGCAACCAATGGCTCACAACAAAAGCCCTTTTTTTGTGCGTGTGGTGCATAATGGTCAACAACCAATGGCTCACAACAAAAGCCCTCTTTTTGTATGTGTGGTGCATAATGGGCACATGAAGGGCTTGAAGGGCGCATGTAGTGCAGTTTCCCCGCCGGCAACACATTTCTTATCATAACTTTTGATCCAGAGCTCTGTTTCAGATGATTTTTATTGCGTTGGAAAGCTCTCTCTGAGATCTTTTTGATAGTGTATGATATGGATATGTTTGATTAAGATATCTATGCTAAAACAGCAATTTTTCGGCCGGGTTTGATAGGCTTTCACATCTTACCAATCGATTAATACAGGATTGCGCTATTGGATATTGTTTTATGGCTCATTCCGAATGAAGCTTGCAAAAAATTACCATGCATATTTAGATTTTGAGGCAGTTATTAAGCAAATTCCAAGGCTTCTAGATCCTTGTGCTAACAAGCAGAAAAGTTTCCCACTTTTGTTTCTCACCACAAGAATCCATGGAGGCCAAAGGCTGCTGTTAAATTCCGGTTGAAAAATGTTTGTGTATGGGTGTTGCAAACTTTATGACTTTCAGAATAATGGGATCAATCTGCTCTATCTTTATGGTAACTTTTACTTATGTTCTATTTGTTTTATTGTGATGAAATTCAAAAGCTACAGGTGATGAAAGCCTCAAATGAAATCTAGTTTTTTTTCTGGTTTGAATTCTAAAATTTTTGTCACACTGGGGGGTGACGTCCGTAAGGGGCCAATTTTTTTTTTTTTTTGCGACACAAACCATTAACATCCAACATATAAAAATTAAATCCCCCAACACATAGCAACCAACACATAACAACCAACACATAACAACCATTGACATTAACAACCAACACATAACTACCATTGACATTAATTAACACAACCATTGACATTAATTAACACAACCATTGGGTCCAACACATTTAAATTAAAACCCCCCTTAAATCCCCTTTGGTTTGGGTGCATATTCACATGGGGGGTGACGTAGGGCAGCGAGAGCCCTCATAATTGTATTTTGCACGTACGAAATCAACACCATATAGTATTCCGCTTGAAATCTTATAGTATTTTGCGAATCTTGTCATACAGTATAGCAAATTTTGTACTTGCATACCCCACAAACGAGGAACTTTACGTACGGTGTAGATTAAGGAATAAGGGGTGAATATGCCTATCCAACGGCTCTCGTTGCCCGGAGTCACCCCCTGTGTGAATATGCACCCAAACCAAACCTCTGTGTTGTGCTGGTATATCTGATGTATTTGGAAGTTTTGCTGTTATCTCTATTCTGCATATCCTGTAGCTTGCCTTTTTGCATTTCTAAGTTCTTTCAATCTACCCATATGGCGTTAGTAAATGAAACCCGTTTAACTTTTTCTTCCGCCTCTTTTTTGTTCCTTTATATCTGTTGCATGCTTTGTTAAACAGAATTTTGAATTTCCAGGCAAGTAATGCATTCTATATGACGCATTTCTGTCCTTAATTCTGCCATGTATGGACCTGGATTGCACTTTGTTATATGGTTCTTAATCTAAGATGCTACTTTATTATTCTGATTTAATTTGTTACCTTAATATTGGAGACGTATTGCAGTATTGGGATTCTGTGCCGAGGTAGATTTGGACATCAGGTAATTATTGTGCAATGAGAGCACATCTGTCTTTGAATCCAAATGCACATTTTTAAAGTGTTTCCATCTTGCTACTAAATCTGTCAATGCAAACAAACAAAACTGTCTTCTTTGTATTGCTGTGATAATCTTCTTCTATATGCTCTGATGATAAGTTGGAAGATGGTCCACCAGAATCTACAAAGAGTATTTGCAAATATGGTTATGAGCTCGAGGCAAGTTCTGTTTGCTTATTTGGTCTATTTCTTCTAGATTTATATTATATTGGAAAAGAGCTTAGGACTCCATCAATCGGCTCATTCATTGGAGCATAGCAGTTCATAGACTTTGGAGGAACGGTCGTTTCTTGCTGAAGAATTGCTATAGTTGTAAAGACTTCTTTTGTTCCATTAGGGAACAATGGAAGTCGAATAGTTGTAGGTTCCAACCCAATTATTGCATGTTTGTTAATGACATGCAGAACACTTGATTGGAGTGACTGAAATAATTGCTAAATTCAACGAGACCATATTGCAGTAGTTCCATTTTACATAACCATTGACATTACATAAATTATTGCCTCTTGGAAAATACATCCTGCCAAGAGTCCCACGGTTCCTTTCCTATAGTGATGATCCCCTTGCAAAGCATTGATTATATAGCTTATAAAACAATGATCACTACTACTATTTGTAAGAAGCATTTGACACAATGTTGTATAAAATGTAAGAGGCATTTAACACAATGTTGTATAAAATGGATGGCTTAACATTTTGCATTTGTTGCAATAGAAAAAGGATGTCAACTAACTAACAATGTAGGTAATCCCCGAATAGCAATGATGGTTGTGAATAGCAATGAACTCAAACTTTTTGCCCCGTCCTAACCATGAAATTAGAATAGTTAGCAATGTACCAATTGAAGTGGAAGGAATAATTGTTGCTGCTAACTTTGTGGTAGTTGCTCATGAAGGAATAGTTGTGAACTCTATGTATCAGTTGTTGCTTGATACTGATATTCTTCCTCCATCTAATAAGTGGTCTCTTCAACTTCCTCCTCCTCAATGGCAGAAGGTGTGGTCTTGGGCATGGGACAAGCTACTTCATCCTAAAGTGGCAGTTCTTTGGTGGCAGATTCTTCATAGGTGTCTGCGGGTTAATGTGCTTGTCCATAAGTTTAACCCTAGAATATCAAATCAGTGTCCAGTATGCAAGCGTGGATCTAAGACCATTGAGCATTGCTTTTTCATGTGTGAACACCTTAGACAGGTATGGGACTGGTTGTTTTCCCTTTTTCAGGTTTCACTAACAAGTCAACAACTGCTTTTAGCAATTTACCCAAGTACTTGGACAGAGTTACAAGGCCAGGCTTTTCATCTAGCAGCAGGATGGTTGCTTTGGACTATCTGGAAAAGACGAAGATTGGTAATCTTCAAAGGTCTGGATGTGGCAGATAATCGTGTTCTCCAAGAAGCTCAAGGTTACATTGTAAAGTCGTATCATTGTTCTTCACTTGCCCCTCGCAAGAGGCGATTGATTTTTGAGGAGTTTTTGGATGTGCACTCTTATGTTTAGGCAGGTTGCTTCACTCGGTGGGTCTCCGCTTATCCGCTGAGATTTTATTCCTGTCTCCGCATTTATACTTGTATTTGACTCTTTGATTGAATAAAGTCTGACGTCCTTCAAAAAAAAAGGAATAGATGAGAAATTAGATATTTATGATCTGCTCTTGGGAAGGAAATGCTTGTCAAATGCTTGTCAACAATAGATGCAAGACCTATGTGGTCAAGAGGAGAGTGCACTATTTCAAATGGTAAAAAAAGAGTAACACTCTACAATAAGGTGAGAGAGTTTGAAGCTTTGAATTTCATTCAAGAAGATATTCTAGTACCAAATCCATGTGGAGAATATAAATGATCAGTTGTCAAACTTAGAACTCCCTACAGAGGTAAATCTTTCAAAAAGAGAAGACTTTGCTTATTTGTGGTTTGACGGTGGTGTCTCAAAGAGATTAAGTGTGGTCTCTTCTGCTGCTATTCTTAAAGATTCTTCTAATAGGTTTCTTGCAAAGGTAGACAAAATTTTTCCAAACATAACCTCAAATATGGCAGAATACAATGCTCTGATAGCAGGACTTTAAGAAGCAAAAATTTGAACATTAATGAGATTGTTATCTTTGGAGATTCATAGCTTGTTTGCAGACAGATATTGGGTGAATATCAAGCAAAAAATGAAGACATGATTTTGCTAAGAGACAAAGCTTTGGGAGAATTGACTAAGTTCAAGTCTTGGAAATTATGCCATGTGCCAAGAGAGCAAAATTGTGAGGCAGATGCATTGTGCAGAAGTGTTCTACTCGAGCACTTAGCTGAGGGAGCAATTCAAGAAGAAGATTTGGAAAGGGATGATTTGCAACAACTCTATCCCATCTTGGTAATCAATGCAAGTGAGGAAAAACAGGTAAAAGAGGTAAAAGTGAATAAAAAGGGTCAAGGTAGAATTTTATATGTTGGGGATTTATTCAAAGAGGATGATGAGTCTTTTGTTACTAAAGTTTTTGATGAATGGAAAGATATGTTTGCCTGAGAGTACAGAGAACTGGTTGGTGTTGATAAATGAGTGTGTGAGTTTGAAATAAAGATCAAAGAAGGCATGAAAGCTCTTGTGCAAAAGCTTAGGAGAATAAATGCATCTTTGCTTGGCCTAATCAAGGAAGAATTATATAAGAAAGATGCTGGCCTCATAAGTAGTGAATCCAGAATGGTTATCTTGCATTTTACCTGTTGAAAACACATACAAAACCCTAAGAATTTGCATTGATTATAGGGATTTGAATAAGGCCACTATCAAGGTATGCTGTTGCAGGGAAAGAGATCTATTCTTTCTTAGATGGTTTCTCAAGTTTTAATCAAATAAACATTAAAGAAGAAGATCAGCCAAAGACTTCTTTCATCACATCACACCATGGGGAACATTTGCAATGAGGAGAATGCCTTTTGGATTGATGAATGCATCAACAACCTTCCAGAGAGCCATGGACCGGGTAAAAGCATGAAAGGGTGTACGTACATCGTACTGAATTGAAGGACGAATTTGTGCTTTTTTGGGGTACATTTTAGATGTACATCAAGATACTATGGTTTGTCGTTTTGTGTCAGATATGCAATGATTGCAAGATCATCCCTGACATTCCCCCCGAAATTCTTGGTTAACCACCGAACCACCGAACCAAATTGAATGGATCCGTCCCTCCCTTTCCGAAATTCCCCCCTTTCACAGGAAGAACACCGAAGGAATTCCAGAAGCAAACACATGTCAATCTGTTCATGGAGGGTGAGAATTCCAATGGAAGTGATGGTTCTAAGCGCAAGTATGCCGACATTGGCCAGTGTTATGCCACAAAACAAATAAAGAAGCGTGTTGACAGTCGGTGGATTGCATCCTCGATTCTTTGGCAAACGCTTGTCCGAATCAAAGATTAGTTTTTGTGATCGTTTGTTGCAAGATGACGAGCTTTTTTCGTTTTTGAACACATGGTTGGAAATCCTTCGAAGTTATTGTTATGAAATCAATGATCAAAACTTGAAAGATGGACTTCAAGAAGTAAAAATCTGCTAATAGCAAAGATAAATTGGTACAAAAACATTCACTTTGTTATCAATGATTGTTGGAAAAAAGGAGATATAAACAAGAATGTTTCTTCAAAATTGCTAAAGATACTGACCAAGAAATTTATCCAAAGGCTGCGGCAAGAAGGAAGATAATGTCATTAAGTGGAGCAAATGTATGGGCTTTGGCGGGAAGGATGCCAAGATCAAATAGAATCGATGATTCAATCAAATGTCGGGTTAAATGAATTTTGGCTTGACAATACCAAAGTTTCACCAAAGGTTAGAGATGTCATGAAGAGGAGAACACAAGCAATACAATACCTTGATATCTCACAAGTTTGCTCTTGTAATTGAATCAATTCAGTCTTGGAGTTTATGTTTTCTTCCAAAATTCTTTCATGACATTCTAGTACATTCTGTACATTCTAGTACATTCACGTACATTCTAGTTCTGTTCGAGTGACACTGTTAATGAATACACATGGTTCTCATGAAATGTATTGCATTTTACATTGTTTACATAGTAGCGAGAAATCTTGCGGTGATGTGCTATTAGGTACTTTTAGATGTACATCCATTAACAGTTACATGTCCATGCAATTTTGCATTTACATGTACTTGAATATCAAAATTACATCATTCTACATTTTAGTGTACTTTTCGGTAATGAAGCCAAACAAATCGGACATATGTACATTAGTTGTACTAATATTGTAACATTAATGTGATGTACTAATATTGGAACATTAATTAGATGTACATTGGATGTACATTGGATGTTACATTGGATGTTCTGCTGTTGGTGTACATTAGATGTCTTCTTTGTACATTAGATGTACATTAGATGTCAAGATATGTCGATTGGAACTGTTGGATGGACATTTTATGTACATAGAACATACATTAATTGTACAATAGTATAGTTCAATACTCTTTTGGCATCCGTTGCCGACATCATTTTGCTAACATGGTCTTTAATGCTTTTGTTATTGCGGTCCGAGCTTTATCAACGGTTTGTATATCGAATCCACGATACCAAAATTTGCCTTGACGGTTCGAGTATCCAAACCTGATTGCATAAGGAAATTGAAGGAGAGAAACACATGTTGTTGTGTCAAACATGAGCAAGCGGATCTGTCATGAAAGGCCTTCAATGATATGAGGAGATCCCTACATGTTAATTGCACTTGGCGGGTAGTAGTGTCCGTGCATCCCATCCCGCAAAACAATGGAGTATGTCAAGCAAACAAGAAAACTTTTGATAATGTTAGTATCTTGTGGAGGTCAGCAGTTTTCGAGAAATATGTGACGGATGAATGGCATAAACTAAAATGCATCAAAGGCGAATGTGATGAATGTGGAGTGAAGAAATTAGACATCCGCCCAAAGCGAGGAAGATGGAATTGAAATGTGGGTAGCAAGTATATGCATATGTCAATGAGCCATCCAAAAAGGGTACATCCGGAAGGCTTAGATTAGTTGATCGAATGACAAAGCATCTGTTTTGTTAAAGAACATGAAAAATCAGCTTGCTAAGTTTACGAGATCATAACTTTACAAAGACAATCGGCGAGCAAACAGTTTAAAAGATGTGTTGAGAAACTCCCGGATAATAGTGTGTTGTCTGCATTGTTGACTTTGCGAGAGAACTACACATTGAAACCGGGGACGAAGTGCAATCCGAGCATTGGAATCTGATCAAATTAGTATTTTGGTCCATATTTCAATGATGAAAATAGAAGGTAAGCTTAAAAAGCGATGCATTTCTATGTTTCGGATGACAGGAAGCATGACACTCATTTTGTGCAACATGGTTTTAAATTACATTTGGGGTGGCTTAAGAATAATGGAGGTGGACACATAAACCTTCATTATGTGTGGTCGGATGGTTGTGCATCTCAATTCAAATCTGCGACGCATGGTATGGAATCTGTAGATACCATGTTGAAAATAAAATTCGAGTGATATGGAATTTCTTTGGATCCGCCATGGGAAAGGCACACATGATGGCGAGGCCGGTATAGCAAAGTTGTGGCTTGAGAGCGAAAGCAGAGAAAACAAAATGGCATGCCCGTGTGATCTGAAAACGGCTTGTGCGTTTTAAGGGCCAAGGAATCGGATTGTGAAAGGGTGTTTTGGGAGGTTGGAAAACAGATGTGAACAGGCAAACAAGCATTCAATTGCAAGACTTTACACGTACTCGGCCGGATACATTACGTGTCAACTATAAACCAGCCAGATCCAACAAAGTTGCTATCGCAGACCACTCTCGTGCTTTTGTGATGCTTGCATTAACTTCAATTGGTTGAATTGTGAGAACATTAAACATTGTGGAGAATGGTCTCTAAAAAGTTTGGAGCCCACGGATCATATTGCCTCGTGTTGAAGCTGAAAATGATGTGGAAGTTTTGTATCAAGAGGAGGGGCGGCTGGTTTAGATGACAATTAGTAGTCATTTTTTTTAGTATTTGTGTCTTTTGCGGACACCGGACAATGTGGAAGGTATTTCATACTATGTTCTCATGTGCACCGAGGGAAAAGCATGCATTGGAAGAAGATTCAATTGATGACTATGGAAATGAATACTCTGGCGGCACTAGTGTCATTGAAGGACAATATTATGAACTAATCCCGTGCTGCCACAATAAGTATAAACTGCTTCCTACTAAGAATGTTTTGGTACTGCGGAATGCATGATTGGGGTTCGAATCCCATTCAAGAAAGTAAAACACAAAGGAAGGGGCAAGCCTGACATTTCACTTGCCGGATGAAGTCCATGAGACATTGTTATCACAACTTCCAGCAATTGTAGATGACATGGACTAAGTCAGATCTGTAGTACTTTCCTGAAATATTGTAATACTTTGTTATAAGAACTGAAGAACTGGACTACTTCAGAAGTGCATTATGTACATCAATGTACATAAGATGTACAACAGATGTACATCTTATGTACATCCGTTGTACATTCCGAAATCTTATAAAAATTTGTTAAGTGTAAGTTGATTAGAATTGAACACAAGAAAGTTGAATTGCATAAACACTAAAATGGTTTCAGTCATGGCAAAGATAAGAAATGGACGGTTTTCATGTACAAATGGTTGATTTATTTATATTGTGGACATAAATATAACACACCCAAAAATGAGCATGGCTCATAATTCATGACCAAGCTTCAAAATGTCAGTAGGAGCCTGATATCTTATGACTATTGCATCATGTCTTCCAGCCCGCCGAGAGGCTTCAAGAGATATCCTCTAAAGCGATAGTCCATGCGGTTTCTATAGCACGTGCCAGCGGCAAACCTTTCCATCCTACATAGCCCTGCATCTTCCGGGACCGTGCCTTCCCCAAGGGTTGTGCAACAAGTGATTTCTTTGCCAATATACCTTTCATGGTTGCTCGTTCCTCATAATTTTCAATTTGCTCAACCTTTTCCCAAAGTTCAGGAACAGCAGTATAGAGGCGATAATCGGTCCCCAACCCTATGTACTTGCAGCTTGTGTTGGTTTGTATTACCTCTGGGTGCGTGAGAACTCTATCTCTTAGTTTCTTAATAGTCTTTTGTGTTTCAGGTCCATTCATCTACAAAGCAAATGAAGATCACTTAATTATGTATACACACTCATAATTGTACCAATAAGAAAGACAGTAAGAATAGAGTACTCAAGTGCAATGAACAAAAACTTTGATACATATATTCATAACATTTGAATTTGTACATCAGTCAAAAGTCTGTACCAACAATGGGCGGTCAAGAGGCCAATAACATGATGGCGGTTTCTCCATTCCTTGCTCAGGTATATTGACTAAATTTAGGCAAAGAGCACCCAAGTTCTTTGCCATAGTTTGCCAAAAAATCTGTTCCACCTTTCCGATATGCCATCTCTGCTGCATTAGTCATTGGATGCTCTTTCACATAAACTATACCATCTTGACCATTTTGAATCCATTAAGCCATGGAATGAGCTCCATGACAAGCAATGGTCACTAGCTAATATCGGTGTCCAAGAGAAAGGACATATGTAGCTTCCTACAGGATTCAAAGTGGATTTGTATCTTTAAATCGTCGATCGAACTGTATGTCCATAGTACTCACGGGTACTCTTTCCATACCACGACTAATGGTTTCACAAACAACCCCTTTTGAGGTTCGGTGGGGGTGTTTGTGTGGCGGGGAGTCCAACAACGCTCACGGCTGTAAACAAACTTGACTTTATGGAAAAAGCATCACAAATATGTTCCACAATTGGTTGAAGATTTTTAGAAGTGAGTGAAGACCGGATGGCAACATCAAACCCTTCTCTTACAAATGCTAACAATGTGATGCTAACCACGGCTGCGGTAACAAAACCTGTTTCCTATATTAAATTGAAGCTCATCTTTTCGGATCTGTTGGTATCTTGAGTTAATATTTTCATTCTTGTGCACACTCTTGCCCAACCGCAATTTAAGTCAAAGATAACGAGCTTTCTCCCTGAATTAGATGATTCACACACAAGACAAAAAACACTTGAGATTCACAATTTATAATTACATTTCGGACACACAATTGAGAAAACACATTGATAATTACACGATTGTTATTTGCACAGTGTAAGTGAGACAAATAAATTAATTTTTTCATTACTTATTGAGTACAAAGAAGCTCGGAGCATGGCTCATACAAAACTGTAATTTACAAACAAGTCAAAGGGACTATCTACCACAATGTAGGAACAAGCTGCTTGTATATTCATCTCGCCTTCTACAATTAATGCCTCCATTAGATGATCCCTCCGTGACTTGGCATAGGCATCGATGAACCAACCGGGTGTCATCTGCATGGTGCACAAGTATTAGAGGACTATACCAACAAATAACTAATAGGAAAATAACATGTTCTACTTACAAAAATGGAGCTTGGGCATGCATCAACCACGGCATCTATGAATTTGTGCATGTAAGCCACAATGTACATGCAAGGGTTCTTTGGTACTAGTTTACGGCATTTTAGGATAGAACACGGGGAGCATCAAAGTTCTTCCTACCATGGCTTAAGCTTTGGGATCCGAGCATCATGTTATTGATCACAAGCTTATGAAACCCGCAAAATTGCAATGTGAGAATAAATCAAGCATAAGAAATTGCAATATGAGAATAATCAAATCATAAAAACAAAAACGAAAACTCATACTTACTTCGGACCACTTTAGCATCGGGTACATAGCCTTTGATGGAGAGAGGATCGTATACTTGGGCTAGCTATAGATGGAAAAGAGCTTTTCATTGGACCAGCAAGCACAAGTATTACCAATGCCACATTTGGGCCTTGCGAGAATGGAACAAATATGTATTGGCATCTTGCAATCAAAATGCCATCCAGCCCTTCCTTTATGTTAGTGTTACGTGCATCCGCCCCCCATTCTTGAGGGAATTCACAAAATTCTGAAGGTGTCCTACGAACCGTAAAAACTTGTGTTTCCAATCGGATGGAAGATCGCTACAAAGGTACACGCACACAAATCCAGTTACATATTAATACATAAGATGAGTGACTTAGGGAATGAAATAACATAAATATGTTGAAATGCTAGCCTACCTCCCATAGACATCTACCATCTTAGAGGTCAAGTCCGACTTCAACCCGAACTTCGTCAACATCACTTTGAAAGATAGAGGGTGCGGGCTTAGGAGGAGGACAGTCCCTATAAGGAGTGAATGGAACCAACCTTTTCGATTCGGTTCACTAAACCGTACAAAGGAAACAACAAACATTAGCAAAAGAATATATCTATTGTAATCAATTGTATATTACTCACCTTGTAAATTCATCACCTGTTTTGACATCTTCTCGAGGGGCTACTGCACCTTATTTGTTATCACATCAATATTTGCTTGTAGATCCTCTTCCTCTTAGGTTCCGGCTTCGGAAGGATCGGGGATCGGCTTCCTTCCGCGGCTGTGATCGTGTCCTATGTACAAAAAAAATGTGGTTAATTACCATAAATCTGAGATGTTTAACAAAATTAGTTCATCTTGGACATACCTCTTTCTAGGTGGTGGTGGCACTTTTTGCACGGAGATTTTCTTTTTAGGAGGACATTTTTTTTGTTCTTTGGAGATTTTGCCTATTTTTTTTCCTTTTGGAGTGCCATCACCAAATTCTTTTGCCTCCTCTTTGGAGTGGACTCAACTACCAACTTCGACTTCCTCTTCCCCGGTATCTCCCGGGTTAAAATCTGGATCTGTGTCCTTTGTAGCTTCTTCCATAATGTCCGAATCGGGACCCGCAGATGATCTTTGACGCAGTGAATCTTTCTTAGCTTCTCCAATTACTAATTTAGCACTTGGTGATGAAAGATTTTCTGTTGCAGCAGTCATTGAAGGCTCTGCACCTGCACCTGCTTTAGCTTTCTCAAGTGCCATCCTCTCAATTTCCTCAACTTCACTTTGCCATGTTCGAGCAGGCACTGTTGCAGATTGTTCTATTACTGGCACTGAAAATGTCATTGGTGATCTGGAGCTGGAAGGTAGAGGGTCTACAGATTCGGTCTGCTTATTATGCTCAGTAAAATCTGTAAAGAGAGTCGATGCAGATGGCTCAAGAACATCAGCCATTAAAGCTGCTTCTGGGATAGGAACAGCCTCATCTGCAAACAAACAAATGATCTAAATTTCAATAGACATAAAAGAACATGAAAACAGAACTAATGAGAAATATATGGTACATCCTGCCAAGCATGTACATTTCATGTACATAGAATGTACCAAATGTAAGTAACTACATTTAACTATAGCCAAATGTACATGTACATGTTCCTCAATGTACATAAAGGTACATCAATGTACCCAGATGTACACTGATGTACCCGTGATGTACCCAGGTATCCAGTTAGGGAATGTAGATCTATGCCAAAAAAAAAGCACATATATGTAAAAATGCACATACTTATGAATCCATCTGATGCACTCTAAAGATAAATGCATGTACATCTATTTGCGGATGTAGACTCCATTAGAGACATGTACAACCGATACAACTGCAAATCCAAGCTCAAAAATAAAAGCATCAATAAACAAGCAAATATATGCCTATGTACCTCTCTACTTCTGATGTACACTAAAAGTTATACATGTACAAGGAATAGCAATGCACTGAAAGCCATACATGTAGAACTATGCAGATTACAATAACAAATATGAATGAAGAGAAATATAAGTTTAAATTAGTTGAGAGCAATGCATACCTTT
Source organism: Isoetes taiwanensis (assembly GCA_021234155.1). Classification (NCBI taxonomy): domain Eukaryota; kingdom Viridiplantae; phylum Streptophyta; class Lycopodiopsida; order Isoetales; family Isoetaceae; genus Isoetes; species Isoetes taiwanensis. Next base: position 18,179,234 of record JAJEKV010000021.1, on the reverse strand, counting down.
CACAGCAGGGAAACCAAGTCAATTCAATGCCCTCATCCCGGATGCAACCTTTTATGCAATTACCTCTTTCATGGACCAGATAACACAAGCGTAAGAGGCAATAAGCGCATCTCTGCATGGAGCTAGCAACAACAAACCCGGTTTTGCCAAAGCCTTGGCCACAACAAATTACATGAACCCAATGTGATGAACTGCTCTATAGAAGTAGCTCCTCTGGGGGGGGGCCTCGGGGTGCGAAACAATAGGTCCTGCTCTCCCCATGAAATCCAAAATCTGTGAATGCCTTTCCTGAACCAATTCAATGCAATTAAGTTTTTCCTTTGCTTGTTCAATTGAGATTTCATGCCTTTCAATGTCTTTAGTTGCTTCCTGCAAACCAATTTCTAGCTTAGAAGAGTGTTGTTCTTTATCATGTCTACTCATAACCAAGTCTTCCAACTTGTACTTCAACACTCAAACATAACAACATTTCCAGTAGGATCCCGGGACAATTTGTCAACTTCTGTTTTGTCTCATCTATTTTCTCGGCGGATCTGCTGCCGGATCTTGGATAGCATATCCTTTCTACCCTCAATCCGGTGATGACCTTCAATGCATCCCTCCTTTTTCTTCCAAAGTGCTTCTACTTCATTCAATAGGTTAGTTTTCTCCTCCAACCCATGCTTAAATAATTGCTTTATTGTGTCAACATCTGATCTAGAATAAGCCGGGGCTCTAATATTCTCACGCAATCGATGTCCCGTTTGATAGTTGAGGATTTACTGTTGTAGGGTCCTCAGAACGCCTCTGACTGAGGGTTTTGGCAAGATCTTTGGCGGTCCTAGCCACGTCCATCCAATCAACAAGCCGTCCCTTCAAGTGAAGAGCAAATGCTCCGCAAAAATAGGTTGAAATATAATGGTTTGTAACCCGTTTCTTGCCATAAACCAATTCATAATATTTAAAAAATCATCTTTCCATGCGTTACGGATTCTCCCTTCCTTGAATCCTCGCCTGCTTTTTGAGCTTCACCCCATACCTCGCTCATAACCATCTCTAGGTTGGGTATGTGGGCCTCTGCATGTTTCTCACGGAGGTCTTTGGCTTGGATCACCTCGGAACCCAAACGTAAACTCCTTGGAGGTAAAATTCCAACTACCGGAAGCACCGGCATCTTGCTTAATGTGGTGATGAGCAAGCACTCATCTGGGGGCGTTTTGGGGCCATAGCTAGATGAAGAATTCGTGATCGGAATCCAAGCAGAGAAGGCAGGGGCGGGATAGTGAACGAGAGGCAAACCAAGAAAGAATTTGGGAAAGAATTTCAAAATCCGATAATTGCGGGTTCAGAGTAGTGGATAGCCATTAATCATGGCAGTTACTAGCTGGTCATGATGACAGTTATTCCAAAAATGTGCATTCGGTACATATGTATATGTACAAAAAGGGCTACATTTATAGACACCCTTTCATGCTTTTACCCGACCCTATCTTCAAGGATATGCCTCCAACGGCATTTCGTGTCTTCTTGGATGATCTTTGCTTAGGTACTTTTTAATTGTCTGACAAAATTATTTGCTTTATGCAGAAAAGGAGGTGTTAGCCTAAATTCAAAGAAGTGTGTCTTTTTATGCTCAAAAGGAGATTTGCTAGGACATGAAGTATCCACAAAAGGCTTTAAAGAAACTTGCTCCTTCCAAGACACTTAAACAGGTGAAAAGCTTCTTAGGAATGACTAGCTTCTTGAGGATGCATGTTCCTCATTTTTCACACACCATAAGTCCAATTTCTAACCTCACAAAGGTTGGAAGATTCTCAAAGAATGAGAGTAAGCATATTTTGGTTGATTGGAATGAGACATGCCAAGAATCTTTTGATACAATCATTTATGCTATCTGTCAGGCTATCTTACTGAAGCCTCCAGACTTTGAAAAACCCTTATTACAAAAAAGGCAATTGGTGTGGCATTACTCCAGGAGGACCATGTTATCTCTTTTGCCAGCAAGATGTGGTCCAACACTGAGTTGAGATATCCCAGGCTCGAGAAGAGTGCAGCTGCATTAATGTTCCTAATAGATAGACAAGCTCATCTTTTGCAAAACAATCAGACTCAAGTTTACATGAAGCAAAATCCTTTATCCCTTCTGTTTGCAAAAAAATAACCAAAGGCCAAGTTATGTAGATGGGCTTGCAAGATTCAGGCTTACAATATTCAGGCTTACAATATTATTGTCAAGGTGGTAAAGTTAGTTGAAAATCCTAGTTCATATTTACCTTATGCTTTGTTTGAACATGAGGATCAAGAGGGATTAAATGAGACTGATTATGTTACTAACTTGATTGCTTTTCATGAAAAAGATTTGGATTGGCAGTTTGACATCAGGAACTATTTGGAGAACAATGAGTTGCCAAAAGACATGAGTAGCAGTCGAAAAAGAAGATTCAAAGATAAATGCAAGAAATTCAGATTGATTGGAGAAGTATTGTGCAAAGTTGACAAGGAAGGAGTGTTGCTGAGACGTGTGGATCCTGGAGAAGCCAAAATGATCATTGAAGCTTGTTATGAAGGCGTATGTGGTGGACACTTTAATTCTGATACAACTGCAAAGAAAATCTTAAGGTCTGGATATTTCTGGTAAAGATTGCTATAATGCCATTAAGTGTTGTTACAAATGCCAAATTTTTGGCAAACGGATATTGCAACCAGCTCCTCTCACTGCCATAACTTCTCTAGGGCCATTTCAAACACAGAGACTTGATTTTATAAGTCCAATAGATCCTCCCTCATCAGCTCAGCACCAATTTATCCTTGTGGCCACAGATTATTTCACAAAATGGGCTGAAGCAGTTCCACTTAGAGAGGCAAATGCTTTCACCACATCAAGATTTCTCCACGAGAACATTTGTGCTCGATTTGTTATTCCTTTTAAAATTGTCTCTGATAAGGGAAGTCAATTCATGAGCCAAACTATTGCCTTGTTGCTGGCTACTATCAAAGTCAAGCACACTAAAAGCTCAGCATGTTATCCTCAAGGAAATAGTCAAGCTGAGTCAACCAACAAGGTTTTGAAGTCAATTCTTAAGAAAACTATTAGCATTTCCAAGAGAGATTGGCATTTGAAGCTGCATGATGCATTATGGGCATATAGGACCACCATTAAAGCATCTACTAAACATACACCCTTCAGCCTTGTTTATGGCATAGAATCTGTTGTGCCAGTCGAGCTTGAGCTCCCATGTCTTAGATTGACCTATCAATTAAATTTAGAAATGGAGGATGCACTACGAGAAAGGTGTACAAGGTTGATGCAGTTGGAAGAGGACAGGTATGAAGCCGAGAATGCAGTTTTGATCAAGAAAGCCAAAGATATAGCAGCATTCAAGGCTGCTCATAAGCTCCAAGATACCCTCAAATCAGGCAAATTGGTTCTAAAATGGAACAAGGCAAGGAAAGATGTAGTAGCAAAATTTGAGAACCTTTGGGAAGGATCCTTTGAAGTAATTGGGAAGGCAGGTAAAGACTCCTATTGGTTGAGGGATATACTTGATGGCAGAGAGCTATTAAATCCTATCAACATCTTGCACTTGAAGAGGTACTGACAACAACATGTTGCCTTAAGTTTATTTGGTTAGAAGTTTATTTAGAATTTGTAGGTAGGTTAGTCTAGTTTTCTTTTAAACTGACTATGATTGCAAAACATAAAAGACAAAAGAAGCAAAGGACAAAAAAGAATGCATGAGTATTTAGGAAATAGTTTGTGTTTTTAAATCAAAGAAGTTATTTAGCTGAAACTTTTATATTCGAGGTCTTCACTATTGAAACTAATGCAAAGACAGGGAGATTCATGCAGGTGTCAGCTTGTTCAAATCTCAAATCAAGTGTTCTTATTATTTAAGTTCTGATTTCCATGCAGGTGCATCTGATACCTTTCAATTCAAAATGCTTAATTTCCTTAGATATGTGCTTGCCTGCATTGCCTATGGTCTATACGCAGCTAGATAGCTTTAGTGATCTTTTAGTTCTTACAGAAAAAAATTTAGAGTACATTATGCATCTAGTATAAAATATGGCTTTGTATCAGCTGCTTCAGAACTAGGATCCATTTTGCTTCTTTTACTAGATTTAAGCTTTTTTTTTGCGTAAGGTAGATTCATACTACATCACTTTTACTCAGTTCATGTTATTAATTTGTTACAACTAGGTTCCACTTTCCAGGTTCTTTATTCACATTAGTAGCATGCTAGAGTCAGGCTTCGTTCCGCATTGGTTACCTTTACTTTATCTGATCAGTTTTAATCTGATATACCATCAATGCAGACAAAGAAAAGGTTCTATTTGCATTAAATGGCTGCATCATTTAGTGCATTCTGCATAGCAAGCTATACTTTCAATTCATATGTGGAAGATAGATTCTAAAGTTCACTTTTTACTGTGTAACGCTAAACAAATGCAGACATGTGTGTACATCATATATGTAAGAACAAAAAGCATAATCAAAGGGGAAATAGAATCAACCATTAGTTTGACATTGTATGATCCATATGGCAATTAGTGTATACTTTGACAACTTGCTGACATGGGGAGGTCTGACCCAGGGTATTTTTTAACCTCCCTACATATTTGATGGGACATAAATGGCCACCACTTACCTTGGATAATTTGTCGAGCATAGTTTGGCCTGGCCCTTTTTTATATTATTATACCAAGGGGTTGTAACTTAAATGGCGAAACGGTGGAATTGCTTTTTTCGCCAAAAATGGCTACTTCTATCCATCTAACATGTAAAATGGTAGCCACGTCAATATTTGTCAAGGTGCCCCCCTTGATCAATGAGGTCGCGATAGCTTGCCTGTCATTTTAGACCCTTGTTGAACTTGTTTTGCACCATTAGTTTTCTGCAATTAGAAAAAAAAACCTATGCTAAACTTAATAAACCCAAACTCCCCTATCTGCACACAATTATATTGTGATATGTAAATACCAGGATGGTTGGAGTTAGAACTGAGGTAGTAGTATGTGTAAATCATATCAACTCTATTTTTTCCATTCTATGCTATACTTTGCTAATGTTGGTAGTTTTATTTTGTTCTTCCTATCAATTTAGCAATATATGCAAAGGTCTTCAAGTCACCTATTCACCCATTATAGTATACAAGTTCACCTATTACCCATTCACCCATTCAAGTTCACCCATTCAGCCATTCACCTATATGTGGTATAAGGCATAAGTTATAGTCGAATATACCTTATATGGTAAGGTATGGACAAATATAAAGTATGGTCGTATAAGGTATTAAGGTATGGTCGAATAAGAATAGAATAGATTAAGGTAAGTTATGGTCGAAATACCATAAGGTTGAACAGGTATGTGGTCGAAATACCATAAGGTATGTGGTCGAAATACCATAAGGTTGAACAGGTCGAAATTAAATAGGTCGAATAAGGTATGGTCGCCGATGCTTAAACATTCAAATAGGCTTTAAAGTGGCCGATTAACAGAAGCCCCAATCAAACAGGTCGAACAAGGTAAAACTTGGTTCTTTAATTCGATCGTTACAAGACCAGTAGCATCGGCTGTAGCTGTAGATCGGATCACAAAGAAGCACAGGCTTCAAGCATTTCGCAGAGCCTTCCAGTTTCCATTTCAGTGCTGATCAGAAATCTAAAGATAAAAATGTAAATCACACCTGGCCCATTCTGAGTTTCTAAGGACATATATATGTGCCTTAAATACATGAAAATAATGGTTCGACCATTTATGAACCACAAAAAGAAACACGATTAGGCTGAAGGAAATCCTTATACAGGTAAACAAGGATTAGACTGAACCTGATACAGGTGAAAATTTGACAGAACGGTAGGAATTTTCATAGCAAACAAAAAGTTATCATCATTATCAAAAAGGAAACCAAAGTTTGATTGTGACTGTATCAACCTAGCAGAACTGTAGAACAAACAGATTCCAACAAAAATGTCGATTTTGGTTTTGTTCTTGATTTAAAAATTTGACTGTGTCCTGCATGGCAGAAATGCAAATATCATGTGTCCTGCAATGCATGCCAGAAAACAAATATCAGAAAACAAATATCAGAAATACTCAGATTTAGAAATGCTTTTGACATGTGCTTCTGCTATCTATTAACCTTGCTTGTATAACAACTTAACAAGGCCTGCTAAATAAGAAACAAGATTCATATTATCTCATACTACTAGACTAGCATTACAAGAAATTTTGACAATCATATAGCAAACTTGGACATGTAAAAGCTCGTTGAAATATACATGTTAAATTGCTTACTTTATGATTGTTTGGCAGCACTCTTCAACCATATCATGTCCAGTAAGAATGCGCATTATCTGCATATCTGGAAAATAACAGAGAATAGATTAGAGATACATGCTGATATGCTTTTGCCATGTAGAGTGACATTACAAAAAACTGTTACAAGCTTTTCTATGCAGTACAATATAATCATAAGTATTGAAGAATGCATTATGCTATTCAAGATTGTGCAGCATGTACTTGCAAGATCTGTGTTAAACTATTGCAAATACTTTCTAGAAATTTCATTTAGTAAATGCAAAAACAGAAATCAGAAAAGTACCTTTTCTAGAGGTTGCCAACTTGCCATGCATTGACATCCAACTCAGGCTGATCTTGAATGTTTGGAACATTATCATCATCACGCCGTATCTCATGCACAGAGGTAGTTCCTCTTCTACTCGTTGCATCCTTCCACATTTGAAAAGCTCGATCAAATGGAAAAGTTTCCAAAGAGTGTTCACATTTGAATAAACGCGGGGTGACATCTAAATTTGCATCCAATCTGTTGCGCAACTTATTCTTTATAAAAGAAAGTGAGCTGAAAGCTCGCTCATCTTCCACGCTACCAAGAATCATCGTCAAAACTAGATTTGCCAACTTAATATACTTGCTTATAGCAGCCTTTAGATATTGATAAGTGGTTAATTTGACCCATAATCTTGTAACTGTACCCTGCTCCAGTGGCTTTTCTAACAGGCCAAATTGAGCATACATAGTAGACCCAAATAATCCTGACTGTTCTTTCAATGATTCTAGATTTAATATTCCATCAATTTCTACTCCTTCAACTACATGCTTAACACAAAAGTGATCACGCAAGACTCCTAAGTTAGTGGTAAATCTGCGAAAAAGTACCTCATGTGTCGTAATATTGTTCCAGAAATTAGGAAACACAATACCTAAAGCATCCAAGAGTTCATCACGAGGAAACCTTGATCGCAACTCAGAGGATAGACATGTTGCCACAGAATTCATCTCTATTCTTGTGGCTGAAATAAAATTAAAATCAGCTGCTTGCACTTCCATCCTCCGCATATGATTATGTGCACAGGATAGTATTGCTCATTGACATGTATGCATAAGGCTCCACTTCCATTGTATGCCAAGAAACTCCTTCCTTCCTGCAAGGAAACTAAATTCTGCCATCTATAAAATGCCTCGTCTTTGTCAAAGCAATCTTCTCCAACATATATTTTATCAAGCTTCGTGCATGCTACCTTTCTAGCAATCGAATACTCTGGGATATAAATGGTCTGATCCTGAGCCTGTTTAATCAAAAAGGTTAACTCCCTGAGCAATGGAGTAAGAGCATAGAGAGATAATAAGGTCTCAACATCTGTAAGAAGTACAAGCAACTCTGTTGCTGCTGCTTCATTCTGATCAGCTAACTCCTCACAAGCTCCTAAAACAGACACATATTCATTGCATAATCTACGAACAGGCAAGGCTATAGAGATCCAACGAGTTTCCACATCCTTTAGCAATCTCAGTCCCTCAGTTAATCCAATTGAAAATTGCTGGAAATGAGCAAACCTTTGTGGACTGCGGCAATAAAACTGGTTGACAGCGCGTACAAGATTCTCAACTTTTTGAACACAAGCAAAATCTGAAATAATTTTAAAAGCTAGATTCGTGCGATGCGCCATACAATGAATAGCTACCACATAAGGCATGAAACTAGTCTGCAACTTAATTGCTAATCCATTCCTGCAACCTGTCATAACGCTAGCTCCATCTGTACCAAAGCAAACCATTCTTGCACAATCACTGAAACTCAAATCCACAACCTCTTTCATTTTCTCTTGTACAACCCGAAAAAGTGTTTCAGCTGTAGAATCTAAACGCAGCTTTGAGATGCTCAAAAAATAAGATTTCCTGCGAAAATCTATAACATTATAAAGGTGCATACATAGCCATGATGTATTGTCATTGGCTGTAACTTCGTCCAAGGACAACACTAAAAACATAGATCTTGCAACATAATCAAATACACAGCAAGCAATTAATATGCTGCAACATAAATGATCTTAAATCAGCCATTACCTTTAATCACTTCACGTAGATCCTTGAGCGCAACGAAGGACATATGTGTTGCAAATTCCCAGCCTGAATTTTCAGACCAGTGGCACCTTGGAGTGTTTGGTAGCCTGTGTGCTACATTCAACATCTCATGCTCTGGAAAATCTTTCATTGGTCGCCTTTGCTGGAGCAAATGAAGCACAACTCTCATTTGAATGCATTTGGCCTCAAACTCAAACATCTCTGCCTTTTCAAACATACAATGCATCCTGGTTGTCCGGTTCTTCTTTTCCTTCATTTGATGCTCATGCCTATAGTATAATTGTGCATTACGTGCATGCACATTCTTCTCAGCACTTTCCCAACCAGCAAAAACATATTTACTAACTCCTTCCTCTATGATCTTCTTCTTTAACTTACCAACATGCCTATCAATATTGTTCTTCTTTGGCTGTAATAGTTTCTCTGTCTTGTTCTTCCAAGAACAGATTGTACACTTTACCATTTTGCGCCCATCCACCTCCACTGGCTCGATGAAAGGATACTCTCTAAGCCAATCATTCTTGAAGGTTCTATTGGCATCCCATCGGCTAGCCTTCCTCTCCTTGTATGGTCCTCGCATATGGACTACTTCTTCACCACTATGTAGATGCATATGATTCTCTCTAGCATCGTCTACACCATGCAATTCATCTTCTGACCATTCTATCTCATTGAGTGAGTCTTCTGTCAACTCGGCAGGATCATAGTCCTTGTCATCCGCAGATGTGTAGCCCTCATTAACTGTTTCAATTTGGTCTATGAAGGTGGAGGTAGCAGATGATACCGTAATCCGTCGTTTAGTCCTGCATGCCGCATCTCTCAAGAATTCTCTTCTGTGAAGTTCCCTCCATTATAGCTGTATCAACATATAAAAATTAGTTACAGGAATTTCTCTATAAAATAAGGAAGTAAATATGACAATATCAGAACAATACTTTGCTGAGCAGAGTAGGTCTCTAGTTTCTATGATCTTGGTGCAATTGTAAAAAACAAATTCGTGCTTCATTCTTTAACTAAGATTACTAAGAGATTATTTGATTGTAGACATAAGCACAACTGGATTCGGTAGCATGAATCTAACAAAAACACTTATTGCAGGTACTTGGAGAATGAAAACTAACCTTTGATTTGAGTCGAGACAATGAAGAGAGGATTCGAGGGGGACTGGAGCAGATTAGGGCAATTGCATCGAATCAACAAAATTTGAAAAAATAATATATTATTAAAAAATACTTTTTAGGGTAGGTCTAAAAACTCAAACAAAATTTAGCCCCTACAAGTGGCGAAATTGTGTCTCTACAATTGGCCAATGTAGGGCCTGGCCAGAATCCTATAAATTTACAATTATTCCATTGTTTAAATGGCCACCCCAGCAGGTTTTTTAGTGCGGATAATATTTTCAAATGGCCACGCCCTATGGTTATGAAGACTTGGCAAATGATAAATTGGCCACTTATGAAATGAATTTAATAATTTGGTGTTGTGAACTGACCACCACCCTTTGCTCATGGCGAGAATGCATCCTACTCTGGTGTGGCCGACTATTTTTTGAAAAATGTGAATGTGTGGCCAACTGGCCCGCCGGGGCCACTAAAAAACACCCTGGTCTGACCTGGGATGAAAGAAAGCAGTTAGCCATTTGGGTAGACTTTCACATGTGGCTTCCTCTTGAGAAGCCTTGATAAGTATCTGCTCCTCCATATTTGAATCTAATCGATTCATTTCCTCACTAAATCAAAATCAATCTTGTGTTTAGAATCATATTTACAAAATAAATGCAGCTCTATCCACACATTGCTGACTGCCAAAAATGAAAATAACATAACTCCAACCTGATTATTTTTATTGAGGTAGATGCGGCTATATCCAACATTTTATTGCTCAGAAGAGTTGTTTTTGTTTTCTATAAAAATAAAACTATCAGTGGCAATTATTAACAAAGCATTTTGCATAAGCAACATCACTACAACCATGCATTATCTAAAAACAAACTGTATAATGTGTTGAAGGAGACTCAACTAAGCCAAGGAAGTTGAGCTCCCCAACACCACGTGCTCTTGCGAGCACTACAATAAACATCCACATCAATGTGGATCACAAGCTCACATACAAATGACAAAACATAAACAGCAAACCACATAAGAAAACTAGTTCATCGCCGAGCCACTCTGCGCGTGCCTTATGACTGCATGTAACTGACGTATCTCCTAAACAAGCAATGCTCTTGCAAGGCTCATATGATAGTGTAGTGTGTGCAACTCAAAAACTGGGACACCCAAGTGCTCCCACTCCACAACAGATATGGCACTATCAATGGACATGTAGAATGCCCTGAGCTGCCGTCTGAGCACACGGAGTGATGCTGCAATCTTATGCGCCTCAGTGCCCACCTGAATGACATTATTAACAAACTCTTGATCGGAGAATGCTGCCTCTGGTTCAGCTGGATACACAACAGGGTCCGGATGGGATGCATCTATATGAAATGAAAGACTGTGGCAAGGATACAAATGGTTCCTCCACACCAACAACTGAGTCCGGGTCACCCTCCATTACTCCTGCAGCTATACAACAAAGAAATACATGAAAACAATAAAAGTGAACTGTACAATCAACACCCAAACAACTCTATCAACCAACGGCCATCGTACGATCACCCTTGTGGATAAGGATATAATCCACACTAGGCTCAAGTATCACCACATCAAGGCTATCAGCACTGTAAGAAGCATCATATATGTCCTCAAAATTATTGTCCTCATACCAGGAATAGCGTCATCCCAATAACGCCTACGCCCAGGCCCATTCCTTTCCACTGGCACAAAGCCTGTTGGCAAACCAAATATGATCGTCCTCATGTCGGACGACATGCAGTGGCTAGGGTTTAGCAATACTCTCCAGGTTGCTCGAACACAGTGCTCATTGATATGAGCCGTGTTTGAAGGTATGATCCAGGAGCTAGACAGAGTAAACTTCCCAAATCGAATCATTTTAGCCAAGGTACAACAAGATTCTTCGTATCACCAGCCTCCCATCTCAAATACAGGTCCTTTCCCTTCTCAATTGCAGCTTCACTGACATTATGCAGGAGGCAGACATAGTGGACTTTGCCAACATCCTTCATGCAATACCCAATCATGCCTTCAAAGCAATGAAGGCGACTGTTCTTGAGGGCCTTGCATACCAAAATCACGCCTACTGGCTTTGAAGCCCAATTAAAATCCTTCTTTATAGCATTGTTCATCGCCCTGGGGCTCTTGAACCAGGCTCTGAAAATAGCCTGGTAGTGCAAGTGATCCACACTTGCACCACACTCCATGGCCACAGCTCCAGCACCACACTTGTTGCCCGGAGTCACCCCCCGTGTGAATATGCACCCAAACAAAAGGGGGTTTAAGAGGGAATTTAATTTTAAAGTGTGTAATGTAATGGTTTGTGTTAGATTAAAATAATTTTGGCCCCTTCAAGGCCTTGCCTAAAACAATATAGTCATGAAGAGCACTTAAACCATGTGCTTAAACCATGTGCTTTGCCATGACACCTATGTTGTCGTATATTTAAAAAATGCCATCTTGGATACATATGTTGTGGGGAATATGATCAAACATCTCCACAAGTGAATCGAGCTAAGATTTGGTAAACGTGAGATCATCATATTTCTACAATTCTCAACTAATATTTGCCTTGCATAGGGTGTTATAGAATTGCAAGGCAACTTAAATGGATGGGCATAAACTCTGAAATGAACTGCAAATGGAGCTGTAAACAGGGCCGGCATACCTGATTTCTGCTGTGATGAATAAATCGAGCAGAATCCACCATCGGGGATCCAAACACGCCCACAATCCTACCATGAATTGTGCATACTGTCCGTGCAAGGAATGTCACAATTTTGTCATAGGTTCTATTCCATAAGGAGATATCTCTCAAGTATTTGATCTCCTGTCTCTGCCATGCTATCTTCTATTCTAACCCAAGGTCACGCTCACATCTATGGCACTCCAATCCTGACCAAAAGGACCAGCAGAACGCCCTCCAATGTGAGGCTCTGCAGAAGAAGACCCAATTTTCAGCGAGCTCAGAGAAGTCACAAAGCAGGCAACACCCTTTTCATTCCTCGCTGCTCTCTTCAAAGACATCACAGAAAAAAACAAGCAACAAAGATGGCTTACCTGTAGCTGAGGTCGGCTGACAGAAACCTGGAGCTGTACTTGCGAAGACCCAAGGCGATCCCTACTTATTGCAGAGCAACGACACATACCCAGCGCTGCCTTCGCCATCTGTGCCCTGGCCATCTGTTGACCACGTGAAGACAGCCAGTTCCGACCAACGCAGGCGCAGATTCAAGCCCTAGATTTCCCTATTTGAAAGCCAGGGTGCCAGCATAGTCTTCTACGATATTTGCATACGAATACGCACAACAGCCATGCAAAATCTTAAGTTATAAAAATACCCTTTCTGATTTTGGCCACTTGTTGGAGATAAACGTACCAATGTAGTAGATTTCATTTCATTTTTCAAGTTAAGGCCCTTTTTCCATGGCACCTCTGTCTTATATTTAGCTTAATATTATTGGGCCACGTAAGATAATAAGTCACCATAGGTTTTCCACTACACAATTTAAGACATGTCTTAAATGGGTTCCGTACAAGTTGAGTGGAGCATTTTATTCCGGGGGAAACCCCCCGCCACAAAATAAGGTATGCATTTCTATCCTATCACAGGGCTGCTCTGCCGGATCTTTAGGGTGTCATAAAAAGAGTAAATGTAAGAAGCGACCATTACCGAATGGATCGTCGTCACCGCCATAGAATGGATCGTCGACTTGCGCACCTTCAAGATTGAATCGTCGAAGCGGAATGGAAAAGGCCAAAGGCCATACTTTATAAATATCGGGTTTGGTTGCATTGACAGTCGGATTAAAAGCGTCGGATTGCGAATCCGGATTTGCCGCCGGATACGTGCAACCGGATCGAGCGTAAGCAAACCTTGAAGGTTTTCATCGTAAGCAAATCTTGAAGGTTTTGGTTCGAAGCCAATATTCAAGCTTTTATCCGAAACAAATCTTCAAGAATTTGATCCGAAGCGTATCTTCAAGCTTTTGATCCTGGAAGCAAATCTTCTTCGAAGTTTTTCGCGGCAAAGCGGCGAATCGAGGCGTTTTGAAAAGCGGCGTTTTGAAGCGAGATGAAGATGGATAATCGGTCTTCATTCAGAATCGGTCTTCATTCTGTAATCATTCCTGTGATTCTTGCTTCAAGCTTCGATTCTTGCTTGATTCCTGGTAATCATTCAAGCTTCTAGGCTTGTAGGATTTCTTTTTTTAAAATCATCAACCGGCTTGTTTTTATGTGGGTTGTTCTTTTGCAAATCCAATTCTTCCGGTTCTTCGGAGACCATATTTTACGAAGATATGCGAAAAAAAAGCTTCTAAGCATGAAAACTTGAAGCTCTTGCAAGTCGCTTTGCAGCTCCAAGAAATTGCACAAAGCTTTTGCAGGTCGAATTTCCAGCTTTCCCTTGTAGATTCTTTTAATGGTCTTTGCTTTCGGTTTGAAAAAAATGGTGCATGGAAAACCATTATAAGACATGTCTTATCTTAACTAGACATGTCTTATATTTACGTAATGGGAAATCAAATTTTTAGGACGTGTCTTATCTATGATGTGGAGCTGACATGGAACCCAAAAGGGTGTCTTATAAAAATACGACAGCCATAAAATAAGACTGCCGTGGAAAAAGGGCCTAATTTCGTTTTCTCCATTCTCAACCTCAAACTTACCATTTCAATTTCCATTCAACTTTGCACCCATTCCACTGATATTTAGACACATTGCACAAACTGCCGGAAGGAAAAAAATCGTTCTCCGGTTCGCATTTTGGCTTTCAATAGCTGTTGTACTTTGCAAATTTTCGGAGGACTAATACTTTCGTGAAATCAAATGGAGTAAGCAGCGGGGCCCCTGCCATGGAAGGAGCTCCTTCCATCCTAGAGGATAGCGAATGGAAGGTTAGGGAGATTGCCAGAATGCCTTTAAAAGTTTTATTTTGTTTCCTATCTGCCTTCTTGCATCAAGGAAACCACCATGGCCGCATGGATTCTATGTGGTCTCTCAATTCTCTTTACTTGGAAGCTATGGAGCTTTTTCAAGCATTATTTTCTCATGCCTCGATATGTCACAGCTTGTTTCTTGCAACAAGGCATCAAAGGACCTCCACCCCTACCCGTAGTTGGCAATATGTTGCAGATTTTTGATCTAGGAGCAAAAGAACGTGAGAAGGATTTCAGTGAAATTACACATGATATTGTTGATCATGTCATGCCTGAGCTTAAGCTGTACTCCAAACAGTATGGCAAATTATATTTGACATGGTTTGGGGATGAGCCAAGGGTGTTGATAGATGACCCGGACATGATAAGGGACGTCCTCTGTAAAAAATCTGGCCACTTTGGCAAAAGCCCTTTGATGCGGAAATATATAGAGGAACTTGTTGGAGATGGCCTAGTAACAGCAGATGGAGAAGATTGGGCGCAGCGGAGACGCATTGTGTCCCCTGCATTTCATGCAGAGAAGCTTAAGGTACCAAATACTTCTATCCAGTTCTACTTTATAAGTGTAGCATACATCGTAACCATTGTTTGTAAGTGTAGACAATGGTGGGTACCATAGTCAGTTGCACCTTACAGATGGTAGAAAGATGGGAATTAGCTATTGAGGAACATGGTCCAGAGACAGTAATCGAGGTTTTAGAGCAGTTGAATTGCTTGACTGCAGATGTGATATCTCACACTGCATTTGGAAGCAGCTATGAGAAAGGACAGAAGGTTTTCCAACTTATGCACTCTGTAGAACAGATGATGCCGAAGGTCAGACTATTAAATTTGCTTCCTGGTGGCAGGTAAGTGCCAGATTACTTTGAGTTTTCTTCCTGCTTAATAATTTTCTTTCCTGAGTTTTGGACCAGGCTCACATATTTTGTCACGTAGATACCGCTGATACTTATCAGTATTTCTTTCTACAACTAACTTCTAGGCCACATGACATTATTCGGGTTTTATATTCCAACCATATACTCTAAAAGTTACTTGCAGTAGTATTAAATACGTTACAATAACAGGATGTTCATTTTCCCGAGCATCAGTATTTGAAAACATATATAGATATCATGATGCAGATACAGCTCCATTGAAGTCTTTTAGCTGAGGTTATCTATTACATAGACCAGGACATTAATATACTTCTGCTACTATGGATTTATAAGGAGGCCGTTCATGGTTGCATTTGCTTTCAGGTTGATTCCCATTCCTGTTAATCTGCAGTTAAGGAATCTAAAGAAACAACTCAACTCTATACTCGGGAACATGGTTAAAGAAAGGAGAAGCTCAGTGCAGTGTAATGATGGATATGGAAATGATCTATTGGGGCTTATGCTGACAGAGGCAGCAGTTGGTGAGAAGAGTCATGGAACGTTTGGGAATAAGAAGTTAATAGAGGAGTGCAAGACATTCTATCTTGCTGGCCACGAGACAACCTCTACCTTATTAACATGGGCCTTGATGCTTTTAGCAAGGTACCCTATGTGGCAAGATCTTTCGCGTAATGAAGTACAAGAAGTTTTTAATGGAACTGTGCCAGATGTCGAAACACTTGGGAAGTTGAAAACTGTAAGCTTTTATTATTTTTTTGTAAATTCTGTGTACCCATGTTGAGTATATTATATTGTGATGATGCTTATTACATATTGGCAATGGTAGGTGACAATGGTGATCCACGAAACCTTAAGGCTGTATCCTCCAGCAACTTTTGTGAGTAGGAGTGCTTTGAAAAACATTGACCTTGGTAAGGTGTTTATTCCAAAGGGAACTACAGTCGCCATCCCAATTCTTGCACTTCATCATGATCCATCCCTCTGGGGTCCCGATGTTAATGAGTTTAAACCAAACCGATTTGCTCATGGGATTGCAAATGCTTGCAAGCATCCAATGGCGTTCATACCCTTTGTAGCTGGACCTCGTGTCTGTGTCGGCCAAGCATTTGCAGTTATGGAGGCAAAGATTGTATTGGCCATTATTCTGTCCAGGTTCAAGTTTCATCTCTCTCCAAGCTACATACACAATCCAACCACCAAGGTCACTTTGAGGCCACATCATGGCATGCCCCTGATATTTGAGAGGTTATAACCTCCATTTCATGCTTTATTAACCAGTAAATTAATTGCCCTGTAATGGTTATGGGAGAGAAAAAGGGAAAGGTCGTATCTGACCTTGCATCAGCAACCTGGATGTTGAGTATGTTGGAGCACATGATTATTGGCTCTGGAAGCGATTATTGGAGCCATGATTCGCTTAAGTGAATTACGTGCTTTGCTGAAGCAAAATTTTCCCAAGTGAATCATGTATTGCGGCAGTGCACTGTCTCTTTATGAGAGTCAGCTAATTTGCTTGGATCCGTTTTGGTTCATGTAAGGTTAGTTTCGACAATATCAGCACCGATTAATATATTTGATGAACTTTTAGCCTTTACTGCATCCACTCTTCATGCCTCTTTGTTGTATTGTTTTCCAACTCTTGGATGCTGGAATATTCCATATCATATTTCCCATCAAGTCCAACTTTTTGTAAATCACTTACATTACATTCTGTGGCAAAATGTTGAGTAAATGTTTAAAATATTTGGATAAATGTCTAAAAATTGAATGCAAAATCTACCAAACATTCCTTAAAGAATTGCTGCCACGTGTCAACACACAATTGGGCTAGGAGGCAAAATGTAATGTAAGTGGTTTTTAGGAAAACAAAAACACATGCATGTGCGAATGGTGCAAAATGGAAGGTCTTTTTGACACTTGCTTTTTGAGAATGGCGACGAGAATGAGAAGATCTTCATGCCTATAAGCAAAGTTGTAAGTGCAACTAGAGAAAATAGAATGTTAAGAAAAAAGCTTGTAGTGTACACAAAACAATCGATGAACGTACCTCTAATATCTGCAAGCTTATAGCCTCGTATACTTGAAGTTGCTAGATCTCAAATAAAATATTAAATGAGATGGCATATCAATGTTTGATCGAATAGTGAGGCAAGCTTTCAACAGATGCATGAAAGAATGAGACTAATCTGTGTACTCCTTGACCTAGGGTCTAGTGAAGACTCATAGGATCAACCATAATAAGTATTGTCCCTCTCGACAGCACGAGGAGCTGCAAAATTCTTTCGGCGTCATTTGTTAGCATCTGGGCATAAGCCTCTGCATTTGTAATCCAAGTGCAGCTGAGATGTCCGAGGAGCTGCAGCACAAGGAATTTGAACAATCTTTCAAGCCAGCTGTAGATAAAGTGATGGGTGGTCTGAGTCGATCTCTTCATCTCTACTATCTGTGCCCACTCAGAAGTGATTGACCATATGCATATCCAGACCAAACGTAGTCCACCACACTGGATTCTCCTGCCTGCGAGTGTACCTGCAGAAGGATTGCCACTGTGCCAGTCCATTGCAAATACAAAGTAAGAAGGAAACTTGGAGAGACTGGCTTTCCCTGACGGAACAAAGAAGTTGACAATCATGCAGTATGCGGACGACACTTTCATGTTCCTCAGGTTTGATGATAATAGTTTCCAGTCATTTCGGCATATCCTCCTTTCTTGATGAGATAATATCAGGGATAGGCCTCAATGCCAACAAATGTTCTATTCTTTGGGCACTAGACAATGATATTGATCCGTGAGCCAGAGACCTAGGTTTCTCGGTGATACGAGCTGGGGAGTGAGTTAAGCTCCTTAATCTCCCTCTGGTCCTATCTGACTCTATGAAAGGTCTGTGGGCCCCTATTTTGGACAAGCTTAAGGAAACGACATGCATGTGGTCTTCTAAAGCCTTAGCAACTTCGGGGAGAGTCACTGTGGCCAATGCAGTCCTGGCTACCTCTCATATATACTACTCCTCGGTCTTGGTGTCACAGAAGGAAATATATAATCAAGTATAGGTGATCATCAAAAAATTCATCTAAGGAGGTATGGCCAAAGTGGCTTGGAATGAGCTATATCGTGACAAACAGGATGGGGGATTGGGCTGCAAAGATCCTCTTATAGAAGCTTAAGCCCTAGCAGCCAAATTTGTCTAGAGAGCTCTACAGGGGGGTGAGGTGTCTCCAGTACTGAAATTTGTATCATATTGGCTGGAACAAGGCAGATTACAAGGTAAGCCCTCCCTCCCACGGGAGAAAAAAGCTGGGGGCTTTTTTCTATAAATTCAAACCTACTCCTGGGACATCCCCAGTGATGAGGAAAATTCCTCTGGCATGGAAAGAAGTGCATCACACCCTTACCCCATGATTCCACCCAAGGAGGCAGGTGAGTTCAGTATTTTTTGGAATACGAACATTTGGAATATGCGGGGCTTTCCCTTAGGCCGTCTCACCCTCGTATTTTCATTAAATGGAGGATCTCAGGAATTACACAGTTACATCAACTCTGGGAGAATAGTAGATGAACTTGTTGGACCAAGTTCAAAAGGAAAGTACACTGTTAAAAGAGATCCTGGTAAGACTCACCAATGTGTTAGCACTGTCAGGGGTTATAGGAGCACATGAAAGCTGGCTACTCGGGGCCATATGCACTATAGTGTGGGAAAAATATACCAAAGTCTTGGCCAGGATATTCCATTAAAAGCTGAGATTACGCTCGGATTAAGTAATATGGAAGCTAAAGCAGTATTAGCCAACATTTAGAAATCGCTATGCTCCAAGAAGATCCAGTTTTTTAGATGGATGGCTCTCCAAGAGGGGTTGAGTACAAAAGAGAACCTCTATAACAGGGGTATTATAAGAGATGATAACTGTCTGCTTGGCTGTCAAGTTCGGGAATCTATTGGTCACGTCTTCTTCTGCCCAAAGATTATGGGATTTTGGCACTGGGTAAGTCCCATTATTGGCTTATCCATGCATCAATTAGCCTGGCCCGGAGTGATAAGGGTCTCGGACAAAAACTGCATTGAAGCTTCGCTAGTTAACATTGCAATTTGAGTAATTTAGAAACACCGTTGTGATGTTACTTATGGGGGTTTTGGAATCTGCATAGAAAAGTTGAAAAATTTCTTCAACCAGGAAGTGGCACTGATGGCTCTATCACACCATAGACAAAAAGGTGTGAGATATAATAGAGAACTGGTCAGAGTTGGGACCTTGGAAGGTTTTTATTCCTTCTTTAGGTGTCATTGGCTCAACGCGACTAGCGGGAAAGCAACTGAAGCAGTGGTAAGTGATCCAACTATTCAGCTATAATTGCTACATCAAGGGAGGATCCAGCGTGGAATAGGAGCTACCCTCCTCTATAATACCTGTCCATTTGGAGAAGATAGGTGATCTCTCTTATAGTACCCATTTGGTATGTTCACTTATTTTTTCTTCTACATTCATTTATATTTTGCAGATTGGGGATTCTTGAGCTGTTGCCATCAGACTGTGTTTTTCCTTTGTTTTCTCTTTCTGCATGAGTGTGATAGCTAAAGCATGAAGGTAAGAAAAAATGGTGGTAAAGTTTCTGAATTTAGAATTCTATGCACATGCAGCTATGGTGTGCGTGCAAATGATGGCTCAGAATTAGATTGCATTCAAAATCTAATTGCAGTAGGTTGACAAGCTTCATATTTTATATGGGCTGAAACAAACTATGCTAAGAAATAGCATAGGACTAAGATTCCGAACCTGACTTCAATTAATCGCTTGAACTCAGAGCATTACACCAAGTAGCTTTGTAGCTAGGAGAATTGCAAAAGGAGTGCACTAACATCACTTAGACTTTACCAAGCTCTCGATATGTTTATCTGAATTGCAAGATTTTTTGTTCTAGCATTGGAAGAATCTTGCAAGCATAAGACTTTATGTTACCTCTTTCAATGTGGCAATCAATTTCCAAAATAGGTCTGGAACACCTCTCAGAAAGAATTTTAGAGGTACGGAGATGGGCCTATATGTTAATGTTCATACAAGAATATGAGTGTTGCATTGTCCATTGTTAAAGAGTTCCAGGTACTCTTTGTGCATGTCAAAATTTTCATCAAATTGCTTTTGTTCATAACCATATTTTGATAAACTATAGTGGCATGTCATATAAGAATTGTATGCCAACATATTCTCTATACATGTGTATGCTTCAGATTAGAGTTGTAATGCCTTTGGTTTTCACTGTTTCCATGGTGCACTAAACGTACAAAGCCTAAAGATAGCAACAGATCATCTTACTACTATCAATGGTAATATAGCGGATCAATTTAATTCTTTCCAGTGACAATAGCTAGGTCTTCTTACAACATATGACAAACAGGATCAGGCTGGAATAAATTCATATTTCATTTTTTTTGGAATCCATTCTAGTTTATGATCCGCAATATCTATGAAAACCAATCTACAATATAGATAGTTCAGATAATTTGGTTAACTATCTGAATTAGTTCACACATTTATGACGATTTATGACTTCTATATTAATTGATTTGTTCACATGTTGTCAATCTCATATCTCTGTATTGTCTTCCGACAACTATGTGCCTAGGTTTATAAAACTAGGTAACATGATTTTGTTGGAAGTACCTAGTAATTCAATGTTGTTTTCAAGTTGTGAATGGTTATAACGATCACAACCGTGCAGTTGTGAATGCTTACGGTAGATAGTTGTTCACACCTTGCATTTGTAATTACCTTATCAGGTAATAATGTTAGTATTATACAACCAAAATTATCATTATATAGTATCATTCATTCCCTGTACCTCTTCTAGTGGGCAAGACATGAATGACTTGGGAAAGGTATGAACGAAAGGAAAAGCAAATGTGTTAGTATTGTACAATCAAATTTATATGATACCATTCATTCCCTTGCCTTACAATCTTTGTAAGATATGCATCTTCTAGTGAACAAGACATGGATGACTTGGGAAACATGTGGCGGGAGAAAGGGCTACCATGGTGACAACCACATCTTCCATACTACACGTTCATCATGAAGCAAGCATTTCATTGTTAAATATTGGATAATAGTTGGTTCAATATCAAATGTTTGGAACATAAAGAAATGTTCGCGACAGCCTTGACCGTCGCGATAAATTTCTTGTATTATTAAATATTGTCTATTCTCTCATTTGTGTTCTAGACATAAGATGTGTGAATTTGAATGTGTTATTCAAAACATGCAATATAATTCTTTGTTCCAATGGTTTGTATTTTAAGAAATTGCAAGATTAGTAATTGCTAGCACGCATGAATTTAATTGAAAACTAGTGCATTTACTTTCATATATGTGTTTTTGTGCCTCACACTTGGAGTTTGTTATTTTTATAGTCTCATGAGGAGCACTAATATAGGCTACTCTTGCTTTTACTTGGGGCATTGAAATGCCATTAGTAAATTGAAGATAAGAAACTAAATATGTCAGGAAGTTTTATACAATAGATAGATACATTTTTTAATGTCCACTAGAAGCCCAAACTTATGGGACACACGCCCAAATGGAACCTGGACGCATCACTGCACATGACTGTGGGTCCCTCCTCCACTAACTTTACAATGATCATGACCACTTTCACAACGAGATGTTGAACCCGTGACCTT
Organism: Isoetes taiwanensis; assembly: GCA_021234155.1. Taxonomy (NCBI): domain Eukaryota; kingdom Viridiplantae; phylum Streptophyta; class Lycopodiopsida; order Isoetales; family Isoetaceae; genus Isoetes; species Isoetes taiwanensis. The sequence goes on along the minus strand of JAJEKV010000021.1, from coordinate 18,157,268 downwards.
GGAAATGGAAGGAGGAAGAGGAGATTACAAGAACAATGGCACATGGACTACAAGAATGAGTTAACGAATGACAATTTTTTATATGGTTGTAGAAATGTCAAAATAGGGGAGTGCCTATTGCTTATTAAAGAAGGTTATACAATAGTTGAGTTTGTTGTGACAAAAAATACTGTGGAAATAGATTAGGTCTAAGTTTGTAGTTCTGCGGTAATGAAAGAGGATTCTGCATTGAGCACATTCCAGGATACCTTAAAAATATTGTTCGAATTCATATCTGCAGACAAATCTAGGGCTAGTAATTACAACAGACATACTTCAATGCAAAAGGATAGTGGTGCTTCCTTAACCCTAATAGTATATGCAGATAGCTAGGAAATAGTGAAAATTAATGCTAGTGTAGTTAATTAAGAAAACTAATATCCACACGAACATCTTCTAGTTTGAAAATTATGAACACGAGGCACATCTTACAATATTTTAACAACTTACCAAATTTGATATCAGCTTTGTAAAACTCATGCAACCAGCACACACTTTTTTTTTTATTACCTCTAGTGGCCGAGAAATCTATGCAGGGTAATGCTAGGCAAGCTTTGAATATACATACCCTCTTACACATAAGCTGAAGCACAATGATGAAGGCTACAACATATTTATCCGCCTCACCATAGCATAAAGGATGCTCTGCTAAGACCAACCTAAACACAAATAAGAGAACAAAAGCTCCCCAGTACCTGCTCTCAAATGCTGTCATCAACAAAGCTTTTGCTTTTCTCAACATGTTTTTTTTTTTAATAAGCAGTGAATCGCACAACTTCATGCACAAATCCAGGGCATAAACTAACAGAGCATTGGATTTTGACCCTAAATCCCCCCAAGATATGATATTGTCGAATATTCAATGGCTTATGTTCTCCCAAATGAATCTAGGCTTTTTATATATCATCTCCCCTCCACCCCGCACGTTGCCCCCTACATGCAACAAAGGCTTGCCCTCTATAGAACTATGAAGAGAATTGTTTATAATTCCCTTAGGAGGATGACCCCTATATTAAAACATCAAAGCTTTCTTCATGCCAACCTTGTCGTTGCCCTCTGTGATTCCATAGTATCAAAATTGCTTCACTTCACCAAACCATTCACAGAAAGCTTCAATTCAATGCAATGAAAATAATCTACACATATATAATCGAGCTTCTTATTCTTCTTTTTTTTTTTTTTTTCTCTCCTCATTTTTTCTCCGCCGCAATCTATATCATTGTTGAGAAGCCACGTTTTCGGTGAGATGGTCGAGGAGATCTCCACCGTATATGCTGGCAGTGCCATAGCCACGGCTCGTGCTTTTCCTTCCGACAGAGGATCAAACGACACCATAGCCAGATATGTAAGCATTTATACTTGATGGAGGAGCAGACGACGGGTTGAGCAGAGCGAAGCAAAAGGAAAACAGCTATGGTATTTTTTTCACCATAAGGGCATGCGGCAATCCGTGATGAGTTAGAAATCGCCAGAAGGGTCTGCAGCACACAATTTCAGATGAAAAGGAAATGACTTCAGATAAGGACTCTGAAATATCTCCACAGGATGTACTGAATACTGCCCCACATCAGGTTAATCCAGCAAAGGATGAGCTTAAGCGAGAAACTGTCAAGAAGAAAAGAGATCCAGTAAAGGGCCTCCAGAAAGATTTTGATGTCCTAGAAAACGAGTTATGAAAATTCATTGAAGAACATGGAGAATCTGGATACATGCCAGTGCGAAGCGACCTCCGAAAAAAAAAGCCCTGTTGATTTGGAAAAGGCAATTTCACGAATGGGTGGGTTTCAAGCGGTTGCAGATCGTTTAGGGATTCGTCTATCATATAAGCAAAGAAAGCCCAAAGGATATTGGAATAGTTTAGAAAATATCAGAAAGGAGGTTTGTCCCTTTTCTCATTCTGCATTTAAAACCTTGTTATTGCCTCATATCTATTGTTGATGGCTATACACTCTGCGAGTTTACTAATTATTAATGTAACCTCAAATGCAGCTTCATGATTTCCAAACAAGTAATGGTAAGGACCCATCACAAATGCCGAGCAGAAGGATTTTGGAGAAGAAGGGTATGTCATTTTGTTGTGTGTTAAGTTCTCCCATGGTGATGCATCTTTCCACTGCTTACATCTTTAAGTGGGGAGCGCATGTCTCGCCATAGATTAGCTTCATGCCTGCATTAGCTTAACTTGACTTCAATTCCTGCACACATTTATATTTAGAGTTTAAGTAATGAGCATGCAGTCGTTTTGGATTATGATGTTCACAAGTGATTTCAAGATAGAACAATGTGGTCCAAGTTGCCGATTTTCACTTTACAGGACGTTACGATCTTGCTCGAGCATTTGAAAAATGGGGGGGAATCTATGAAGTTGCTGTCATGTTAGGTATGAAACCAAAACATCATAAACTTCTGGACACAAGGTCTCAAAGTCCAATGCAAGATGATAGAGAAACATAGATTATGGGAGTCTTTTTGCCATCATCCAATGGAATGTATTCCAGCTGTAAACACAATTCCACCACGACATTCAAATTGACTTGGATGTTCATAAAATGCAATGGACCTGTCAAACTGAGTGCCTTTCTATAGCTATAGTGTTCACCATTATACAACAAAGAGTAGCTTTGAACTGGAAGTCGGAAAATCCTTTGGTGCAATCATGGCCTCCAGGGATACTGGAAACTCCTAGGAGCTTATTCTTTGAAGGACCATGAAAGTTGAGTTGCAAGACATTGGGATATAGAAATATACAGTAATGCAAGTGGTCTCACAAATTGAAACTTCCCAACTCCACATATAGGAAACAGCAAAATGTGTAGATAGTAAGATCCTATGTATACTTTTGCAGAAACTTTTGCAGAATATTCAAAGTTCAACAGGAAACTCTTAAAGGACTAAAGTGGTTTATGTGGGGCTGCCAGAATGCTATAATAATCACAGGTCAGTTGTTAATGCTTCGGTTTCCGCAAGTATGCATCATTCTCATATGGTTCATATACAATTGTAGAGCAGTTGTGAATGCTTCATTTTCTGCAACTGTCCTATGCAGCATTCTCATATCATTCATATGCATTTGACATTAGAATAAAAAGAAGTTCAATATTTAGTACATGCATGGGGAAAATATCAGCCTAGCTATGAAGTCAAGAGCTTTCTGTCTTCTCCTAACGCCTCTGTAATGCCTTGCCGGCTCTTCCCTGCAAATGGATTTTTGAATTTCTTGCTTAAAAGCTACTAGATTGACAGATTCAATCTGTTTGGGCACAAAAATCCTCTATTTCTGCACTTAAATCCCCTGTTTTTGCTGCGATATGCTCTGTTTTTTCCCAAAAATACTCTGTTTTTCCTCTTTGATACGATTTGGGAGCACAGAACTGGTCCGCATTCTTCTGCAGGCTATGGCAGCTCTCAAAGTCAAATCCGGATCATCTGATGGACGATTTATTATAGCCCATCTAAAAAACAGTAAGAAAGAGCTACGTAGCTCTTTCTAATACGTAGCTCTTACTAATACGTATACTAATCCGGAGCTATTCTCTTCGGTGCTTACGAGCTTTGAGGCAATAGAAATTCTTGGTAATAAATGCTCTAAAATGCAGATGCAGATGCAAAAAAAAAAAACAGAAAGGTGCATTAGGTACAGTCTCTATGCAGATGCTTATGTGAAACAAAACAAAATTGTGCAATGGCTGGCTCAGATCGAGTTTTTTCTGTCTGAAGCAAAGCTGTGTGTTTGCTCGATTCTGAGTTTTTTTTTTCGCCTAAATTTTTGTCTGTACGAACCTGCCGGAAGTCTGAAACGAAAACTCCTCCCCCGATTCATCCACCAGTGACCAGGGTCCCCAATTCAGGCTCTATTTCAAGCTCCGAAAGTAATTCTTCCAAATGGTGCGAAAAATTATCATGAATCTGCCCCGACCGTGTAATAATTGTGTCAGATTGTAAGAAACTCCAACGTAATCAAGCTTCCTCACTGTGGTGTTATGTTTGCAAATTTGACCGTGGCTGAGTTCTTCTTCCAATAGAGATGCCCATGGCACAATTTACAGGACATCAGTACATTCATGCTCATCCATCTATTCCCTAGACCTATACAGAAGATCACGGATATCATTTCTTCTATCAAAAATCTTTGCTGCTCTAAATAGCGTGTCAGCATGCATTTCATTGCTCATTTATGAGTTTTGTACATAGACGGCCCCATAAAATTGGATCAATCTGCCTTCAGTAGTTTGCATCTCGCATTACTGCCTCTGGACTTGGAAGGAGACATTTTCTTAAATGCAAATCATCACTGCTTTGTTCCAGGGTATTGCTTAACCGGCAGCACAAGTGTCAGGCAATAAAGGAGGTATTGCGAGGCGCTCACAAAACCATGGACGAAAGAGAATATTCAAGCATAAGAGTAATGATGTCATCCCAGATCGACCAGGAAGATTATGAGCATCCGCTGCTCAGATCAGATGTAGAAAAGCGTGCTTTTGAAGGCTTCATAAAATCTTTTAGGTATGTTCCTACAATATGAAATCATGTTTACATTGTCCTGAAAGAAACGAGCACATTTGGGATGTCAAGGAGCAAATTGACCATTAAAATACGTGTTCTTTGCCTATTAATGTGCTTTGAGGTTCTTGAAATTTTTGTATGTGATGACTAAAGATTGTTTCAGCAGTAGCACTTATGATCTATTTGTTATGCAGGGATGTGTTTCAAAGAGATGCGTTAGGGTCAGAAATTGCTCTCATTGCGTTGCCAGCGGTAGCTGCATTGGCAGCTGATCCTCTTTCCATTTACCTGACAAGCATGTCAACTGCAGCGGATCTATAGGGGTAAATATATAGCTCAAACAAAAGAACATGTACATGCCACCAACAGAACAAGGAACTTTGCAAGCATAACCGACATTTCTTTGTGTATGCATGTCTTATCTTAAATCAACACTGCTAATGAAAAGGCCAAGGTAATGGATTATTCCCTTGACAAAATCCCACTTGATTGAAACCAAATCCCCAAGGTCACATGCTTAATAAACCTAAGAGCAGTGGGCTAATTGCAATTGACTGTAACAATATTATGAAACTTTTAAAAATGAAAAGGACTTCTTAAGACCAAATGTGTGTATGTTATTGCGTCTGAAGCACTGATGCATACAAGCAAAACTAAAAACAAAACAGAACGAGTTTTTAGATACCCTCATATGGTTGGATGTACAGCTATTCTCATGATCTGAGCACTAGAGAACTTGGAGAATTTAGAATCTTGAAATTGCTGGAATATCTCCCATGGAATTTGATCCCCTGAGGGTTGACTTCCATCTGTTAGACTTTTGAGATATGACTTTTCTATAATATTTCCTTCCAGGCAAACCTGCGAATGAAACATCATTTATAAGCATAGTTGAACTGAAACGTTGTTCACTCAAATGGATATTCAACTTCAAAACAACAGTTTTGGATATGTATATTAGATCTCTGAACCTAACAATCTTAATATTAAAGATTCATGTTGTTCCTCGCCTTTTTGACGATTTTGATACTCAATCTTTTCTTATAGTTCATATTACCAAGCACTTCCATAGACCATATTCTAATAGTCAAGTATGCTTCACACTGTGCATGTCTCATATCACACAAAATTGGAATCAATAAGCGAGTTGCTGAAGAGAATCACATAGTTTGTATTCCTCTAGGGCTAGAACAGACATAATTCGAACAAGTAAATGGGTCGTTAAAGAGAAATGTTTGTGGTGGCCAATTATTGAAGAGAATCACACAATTTGCATTCATCGAGGGCTGGAACAGACATAATTTGAACAAGTAAATGGGTCGTAAAAGAGAAATGTCCGCGGCGGCCTTGGCCGCCGCGATAAATTTCTTGTAGAATATAAACCATCTTCCTGCATTCCATAACCAAAATGCAGCAAAACTATACATGGTAATAATTTCTGTCGTTTTCTTCAAAGCTAAGCTATTAATACAGACTTGTACATAATCGATATCAAAGACTCCCTTTTCACTAACTATGGCGACAGATGCAGAAGCTTCACAAAAGAATATGAATACCGTGACCGAAATGGGGTCTGGAATTCGTCATCCGGCCAGCTTATGCTGCTCAGAGGTAAGTACATAATACAAAGTTAAAACAATCCTTGTTCTGTAATGCACATTGGGCATTCATATTTTATAGGGTATTTTATGTCACCAGATACAAAGTTTCAACCAGGAAAACCAAGTGGAATTATTAATACCGAAATGCCAATACTGTAACTCTTTGTCAACGGTCCCAGTTATGGGAAAAATGGCTGCAGATGCTTCCCTAACAAGATAAGAAAAGCTTGCCTTTTTATTTCTTGGATCAAAGACTCCACCATGGTCGGATGGATTCTATGTGGGCTTGTAACAATATTCTTTGCCTGGAAGCTATGGAGCCTCTTCAAGCATTACTTTCTCAGGCCTCGAAGTATCAGAGCTTTCTTCTTGCAACAGGGCATCAGAGGGCCTCCATCTCTTCCCATCTTTGGCAATATGCTGCAGATTTTAGATCTGAGAGCAAAAGCTCGTGAGAATGATTTCAGTGAAATAACACATGATATTGTTGACCATGTCCTACCTGATCATAAATTCTACTCCCAACAGTATGGGAAATTATATTTGACATGGCTTGGGGATCAGCCAAGGTTGGTTATAGATGACCCGGATATGATAAGAGATGTTCTCTCTAGGAAATCCGACCATTTTGGCAAGAGCCCTATGATGCGTAAATTTATAGAGGATCTTGCCGGAAATGGTCTAATATCAGCAGAAGGAGAAGATTGGGCGCAGAGAAGACGGATCGTATCTCCTGCATTTCATGCAGAGAAGCTCAAGGTACCAGTTATTTTATTATTCTGCTTAGGTTTGTAAAGATAACATATATTATATCCTTGCTTGTAAGTGTAGGCAATGGTGGGTGCCATGGTTACCTGCACCTTACAGATGGTGCAAAAATGGGAATCTGCTATTGAAGAGCATGGTTCCGAGGTAGAAATTGAGGTCTTAGAACAGCTTAACTGCTTAACTGCAGATGTAATATCTCACACTGCATTTGGGAGCAGCTATGAGAAAGGACAGAAGGTTTTTGAATTTATAAACTCTCTAGGACGCATTTTACCAAAGACTGGCATACTGAATTTGCTTCCTGGTGGCAGGTATGTTTTCCTCCATCTTTGCTTTTCCATGTGTTGGTTCAGGCTCCTACTCATGGCTGCAGCTAACCTCTGGACCACGTAAATGATAGGAACCAAACTCACTCACTAGCAGTAGTGCTAGGTTTAATTATGATACAAATTTCGAATGCTTTTGAGCACCAGTATGCTGAAAATGCTATAGTTATCAAAAATGCAGATACAGTTTGCAGCAGTCCTAGTTTGCACTAAAGCCTTTTAAACCAAATGTTATATAACCTAGAATGGGACATAAAAAAGACTTCTGCTATTATGGATTCATGAGCAAGGAGGTGATGCTTATTTTTATTTGCAGATTGATTCCAATTCCTATTAATCTGCAGATAAGGAATATACAGAGACAACTTAATTTTATACTTGGAGACATGGTTAGAGCAAGGAGGAGTTCAGCACACAATGATGACTATGGAAATGATCTTTTGGGGCTTATGCTGAGAGAGGCAGCACTGGGTGATGGAAAGTTTGGAAATAAGAAGTTGATAGACGAATGCAAGACATTTTATTTTGCTGGCCATGAGACAACTTCCTCCTTATTAACTTGGAGTTTAATGCTTTTAGCAAAGTACCGTATGTGGCAAGATCTTTCTCGTAACGAAGTACAAGAAGTTTGTAAGGGCAATCTGCCAGATGCTGAAATACTCGGGAAGTTGAAGACTGTAAGTAATTTGTTGTCTATACATTCTACATATGTGTTTCAATCCCATTGACACTTTGATGATCCTTTTCAAATAATTGTCGCTGTCAGGTGACAATGGTGATCAATGAAACGTTACGACTGTATCCTCCAGCAACTTTTGTGAGTAGGAGTTCTGTCAAAGACATTGGTCTTGGGAAGCTGTTTATTCCAGAGGGAACTGGACTGTACATTCCCATTCTTGCACTTCATCATGATCCCTCCCTATGGGGTCCTGATGTTCATGATTTTAACCCAAATCGATTTGCAAATGGCATCGCAAATGCATGCAAACATCCAATGGCATTCATACCTTTTGTGTCTGGTCCTCGTGTTTGTATTGGCCAAGCTTTTGCTGTTATGGAAGCTAAAATTGTATTGGCCATTATTCTTTCCAGATTCAAATTTTATCTCTCTCCAAGATACATACACAATCCAATGCCTAAGGTTACTTTGAGGCCACATAATGGCATGCCTCTTATATTTGAGAAGCTATAGGCTGCAATCTATGCAAATGCAATGTGACAGAATTAATATATTCTGGAGGACATTGGGAGTCATTGCATTCTATCTTTTGCCAATGGTTATGATGAAACTTATGCTTCAAGAGAACCATTTCTGAAATCAATTGCTGAGAAAAGTTATGTAACAATAGATTCAAATTAAGCCTAATGCAAGAGAACATGTAGAGTGTGAGGATAGGACGAGTACAACAGGGGGATAGACCAGGTGGTTAGATGTTAGAAGTGCTCCCTTTCATCATACCAATTCAAGCTTTAATAACATGGCCATCAACACGGGTTTGATTCCTCCAATTCACAACATATATAATATAGGTTCTTTTTTTGTTTGAGACGAATATTTGTTTAAACCTATTTTTTCTGTGCTCGGAATGGATTTGAGCTGGACATGCGTATTACAAACTTTTTATGGCAATCACTTTGCATTTTAGATTACAGGTTTCAGGGCAACTATGAAATTTGAAACAATAATTTGAAGCATTTATGTGCATGTTTGCACCATCACTCAGGTAATTGAGAATATAACTCAGTTTACATACTGTGGCTTGTGTACTTTCCTTTTTTTTTTTCGTTTTTCGTTTTGCTTCAGATTCTGCCAACTCCCCTCTATAAAGTAAGTGTTGGATGTATATGCCTGATAGATGGTGCAAGTTCTATAAGATGCATGCTACATTTAAGATGATGTGTTGAGAGATAGTATGGGGATATAAGAATTCCTTGTTGCACTAGATTTGACATAGTCATAGGAAGCAAAACATATGCACTACATATGCACTGCTGATAGATGACTAACTGTTTACAGTGACATGGAAAAAAAGAAGCATTTTAACACACCTTACATTTATAGGAACGTTCTTCCTTTAATGGCTTCTTATCTCTGGCACAATTTCCTTGCAGCCAACTAAAATGCTTCGTTCTTGCGGTCATCAAAATATTGAAAGGATCACCAGCACTCAGGCTACAATATCAAGCTTAGGGGCTTCCATAACTCATATGACATTGTGGTTGCTATGGATGAAGACAATCAATCAACAACCTCAAATAATTATAAACTACACCAGCATATAATCTAAGGTCCTCTACTTCCAAAGCTTCCTTCTGCATTAGTGCATCAGCAAACATTTGACATGAGGACATAAGCCCCACCGCAACACGGGTCCAAAGTTACAATTTCATTAAAAGCAACATTTTTCTAGCTCAATATCACTGTTCATTCTGCATGCAGTAAGTAAAGATGTCCAATCCTTGATAATTCCTTCAATGTTATCTTCAGGCCGTAGTTCTAAGAAACATTTCTGCTTCACTTAGCAAATCTACACGACATAGAAGATCAGTAATGCAATAATAATGGAAATTAGTTGGAGCAATGCCATGATCCTCTATCATAGATTTATAGTATTTATGCCCTTCTTCTACAAAGCCTCCGTAACTAGAGGCGACACGGGCATTGATGAGTAATATGTCATTTGGTATCATGCCCTCTTGCTACATTTTCTCAAAGCATTGTAAAGCCAAAAGAGCCTTGCCATCTTGGGCATATCCTGCTACCATTGAACCCCAAGAGACCACGTCTTATATTGCCATTTCACCAAACACTTCATCAGCTTCCTGTAAATTTCCACATTTGGCATACATGTCCCAAATCGTTTGCATACTATCAAATTCCAGACCAATTTGTTGGCTAGGTTTTCCACTTATAAGCCTTATTTTATTAACCTGTAGGAGCTTTGATAAAGCAGACAGATAATACAGAGAAGCTGAATGATGTAAACCCTCTGAACATTTCTGGAAGAACCATTTCTGGACATTCCCAGAAGATGACACAACACTAAGTATTGCTCAGCAAATGAATTGCTAAAGAGCTCTGAATAATTCTTCGGCGATACAACATGTGGTAACCTGGTAGCCACATAAGAGTTAATGCCCGCAAAAAATGTACCTGCAACTTGCTATCCATGCAAGTGGTAGCCACCAGCAGTTGTGCCTCATAGATTAGATTATGCTCATGCATTCTAGCAGAAACACAACAGACATGCTGAAGAGTGCATTCCAAGCATATGTGTGTGAATCCTTCCTTCTGTGAATCTTTCTTCCTTCTTTACCATGCTATTGTGGAACTTATATGTGATTGACCAAGATTGTTCAAAATGCATATTGCTTCCCACAAAGATTTGACTTGCAAGAATGGAATATTAAACTAGTGATCAGTTATTTAGAGAACATTTATGTGACTTGGATATGTAAATTCTTGCACCTATAGCACATGAAAATGCCACTTGATTAAGTTATTATTCAAGCAGTTGCACAAAGAACAAATGTGGTGTTACAATTTGAAACAAAAAAATTGCAATTGTGAAAAAGCTGAAAACTCGAGCGAGCACATATATGTATCTAAGCTTTCCTGCCAAGTGTTTTTGTAAAGGCCAATGAACTTTGATAGATATCCAGGCTTATTAAGCCACTAGGATTTCCAAGCTCCTCTGCAATGTTTTTCCAGTCTTCTAAAAAAATGACTGCTTTGACAGTCTTCTAGTCCTATTCCTAGCAAATGAGCTGGAGAGAGTTGAACTATTTTAAGCTCTTTTCCATGCATATGCACCTTTATTATTTGCTTTGATAGAGCTAATAATTTTGAATTCTCATCCTAGCAAGCTTCAATGTTACATGAATCCATCGTCATCCGTGCCTTTTTCCTGCAACCATTGTGAATGGTACAAGATATCATCTATCGAAATGGACATTAAAAAAAACATTAAAATCGGCATTTTAAACAACACTGGATAAAAAGAAAAAAGAGCTTATTATTGCTTTATTTCTTCATTCAATAGCATTTACAGTCTGCTAGAGAAATCACGATCGGTATCTCTCACATCGCAAGAAAAATAATCTAACTGCTATTTTTATCTTAAATACTTGTTCCATTACCATTACATTAATCCTTAACTCAAAAAACAAAAGTTAAGTGGACCACTCCTAGGTCACTTAATTTTTACACTATTCTATTAAAAATAAAACTAGGCCGGTTAATTTTTTAATATACTTTTTGTTAGTGCGAAACAGTATTTGTTAGGTTAATCACTATTAAAAATTAATCAAACTCTAGCTTAACTTGAAATACTTTAAGTCCTAATGTGAAAGCAAGTTTAGGTTATCTACCCTATTTAATCTAACTTAACCGTGAGTGAGAAATGACCCTTATAATAGATGAGTCGCACTATGTATAGATCCATCCGTTGGTCCATTGTAGTCTTCGTGTATGTTAGAATAATATTTATCTATCTATTTATCATTTGGTAAAATTAGTTTAAAAATTTTACAGCTAGTAATTTTTTAAGATTTAACGAATGACAATTTATAAATGATATGTTTTACTAATTTTACGAATAAATATTGAAAAATTTCACAAAGGAGAAGGAGAAAGAGGGCGAAAGAAAGGAGTATACGCTGAATTTAAAGTTTAGCTATAAAAAATTGTTCAATTGTGCTAGTTATTCATCAAATAAATTGTATGGAGTTGTGCTCCGTGAAGTAAACAGGTTGTTTTTTGGTGATACTCTTGACCAACAAGTCATATTGAAGGCCATGCCTAAGTTGTTCCGAATGAAGCATAAACGGGACAACGGCGCTCATGTGTTTGACTATGAAGGTGAAGGTGATCTCGAGGACAGCAAGAAGCTCGAAGTTGTTAACGACATCCAGTATGCTTTACAAAGATCTTGGTTACAATCTTCAGATTTTAAAGATAAGAATGTTCGAGATCTTTTGTCTCATGTTTGCACGTTGCAGCAGTCTGAATTAAGCAACTAGTCTTTTTATTTGTATACAAACTTTCTTGGCATAGTTCTATGCCATTCTGCTGTAATTACTTTTCTATAATGAGAAAATAACGTCTTTTTGCTCATTTTGGCTTCTTGCACAACATAATGAAGCGCGCTTACAAATTACGTATCCAGCAATGGTTTGTATTCTTTGCATGAAGTTCAAAATGGTGTAGATTAATTGTCAAAACCATAACAATTTAGAGGAGTTTGTTGCACATTCTTCCAATGTCAGTTGCCTCAAGATAGGCAAGAAGTCATCAAGAGTACTTGTTACAAGTGGGGAGGATCACAAAGTAAACATGTGGGCTATCAGAAAGCCTAATGCAATTCTAGTAAGTTATCTGTCTCTCGTTCCTGCTTGCAACAGGTGGTTGCTAAAAAGTTGGATATTCTTATATTTTCTTTAAAAACACCTGTTTTAAGTATTAATTAAATGATAAGTAATATAACATATACAAAAAATAGTAACATGAAAAGACCATTGAAGATATCACAAATTATATAAGACATTATGAAAGTTATAAATAATACCCTTTTAATACAAATTATAAGTTACAAATGTGATTTAAACAATTCTATAATAAAGATCTTTATAAACAATACCATTATAATGCATATTCAATATAAAATTGAAATGCTATAATGTTATATTCAATGTTATAAATGTTAAACTGAAAAAATAAAATTTAACAGTTTATGAAAGAGATCCGGATTTTTATTACAAGGTAATGATAAGTCTATTATTACTCAATAACAATGACGAAAAAAGATTTGTCAAATTATAATTTGAAATTATTTTTATTATGATAATAAATACCAAACTATAAATGTATTCTATAAGCAACAACTTGCATATGCGAAATAAATCTATTAAAAATAACATCTAGATGCAAATAAGTTATTAGCATCTAGTTATAATAAATGTGTTATAACAAACTCCTCCTCTCCACCTCCTTGCCCTCTGGCAGTGGAATTGGAGAAGCAAATGGAACCTTCTTACCCTCCCCAAGGTTTTTTCATATTTATCTAGCTTATGTGTACAATAAGATGGGACACACTTATACTTGTAAACAATCGTTGACCAAGTGTCGACGCGGGTATTTCCGATTTTGCTTCTAGCCCCCCTTCCACCTCTCCCACTTTCCCCATGACATTGATGCCAATAGTACTGGATAGCCCGGTGGACATGGCTCGGATGGCAAGGTTCCAGGTCAATCTAGTGCAAGTAGCCATAGAGGAAACTAAAATTCTGCACTCGATCAAAATGCATGTTTTCTGTTGAAAATATGTATGTTTTTCAAATAAAAACTATTTGCAAATATTTTTTTTTTTACTCAAATCTTTTTGGCAACCCTTGATTTAGGTTTGGATTTAAAGTCTGAGTCATTCAGATATTTTTAAATCTGCAAAAAGCTCTGTCTCAAACCAACATTTGCAAAGATAAAAACTAACCCTTTACTTTTCCTTTATATCTTTGTCTCATTTGATAGATCAAAAATAAAAGCTGACTCTTTCTGCACTTCATCTTTTTATTTCTATTTGCCATTCAAATAAAAATTAAGAAAATTTATCAACCCTCCACTAAAATTGCTATTTCTAGTAAAATATTCTATGTTCATATATTCATCTCCATTAATCAAGCCTCTCGCATAACTTTATATTAATTTAAAAATATATATATTGATTTTAAAATTAAATAATATAATATAAGATTCGGTTTTAAATGTTGGTGAAAAATTTACAATGTTAATTAAAGACTAAAAAATAATTTAATATTCTCATATCTTACTTTCTAAAAGCTTTTCAAAACATAAAGTTTTATTTAATAAAATGACTTAAAACGGTTGTCAATCAATAGTTTTTAACTGTTTGATAAATAAAATGTTATAGATGATACAATACATAACTAAGTAAAGATTTAAGAATCTTCCAATACGAATTATAAACAATATATTGTGTACACATAAATGGTAGTGTGGCAAGAACCAACATTGAAAGTTTGAGAAATGCTTTATAAACGAAACTAATAAAATTTATAAACAATACTCTTATAATGCATATTATAATTTATAAGAAAAAACTAACAAAATGAAGTTAAACAATTTTATGTTAGAGATCTTTATAATTGATAGTCTTATAATAGATATTCGGTATAAAATTCTAAAATACTAGTAATGGTGCCCAGCGTTGCTGGGTATTGGGAACATGTGTGGATGGAAACCTGTCCAACTCATACTCCTTAATCTAATATAGTAGATTCTAAGCCCAGTATTGTTGGGCTATAAGGTGTCTTCGTGCATTTGACATCAGTTGCCCTTCCCTTTGGCTTTTGCTCTATCCTGCATTTACGTTTTTAATTTTCTTTTTCCTTATTTTTCCTATCCAATTTCCTTATTTTTTTTTAGCACACCAGCCCTACCGGGCCTACAGCCTTTCCTCAAATTCTAGCCTATCCACGTGTAATTTCCACCTATCCACGTGTAATTTCCATGTCATCAAAATCTGATGTGCCTTATTTTGCACCATCACATCTTGGCTTTCGCAAATCTAAGGCCAGGGAAATTAGAAAATCGGAAAAAATAGCTACGGAGATGGAAAGGGTCAAGGGAATAACTTCTTCTTTGTCGTGCATGTTTTCCCTCCGGTGCTAGTCGTTCCATCCGCCATACCCTTTGGTGGCTCCTCTGTTTCTCCCTATCAGTTCAACTCTTTCAAGTTTCGTGTTTCCTTTTTATTTTGGATTTAGGTTTTTCCGTTTGCCATTATCCACAGATCCATAACCCCATGGATTTCTGCAAGCCCGATTCCATCAGTCACGAGCCATCTCTTTGGCTCTGCAGAAAAACAGTAGGGTTTTTTTTCATCCATCTTCTCCTCAACCAAAGACGTTGCCTCTACATTGCCAGACTATTTAGAGGAGAAGATGAAGCATGCCAAATGGTCGCCACAGCAAGCGGAAACTAGAGATAGAGATCACACGCAAGAAATTTCCTAATTTTCTGGTAGGTGCGAATTTGCTCCAGTTCTGTATATGATTTTCGATTTGCATTCTTGGATAAGCATATTGTGTGTAGTGGAATTGGATGATTTATACTTTTAGGAAATTGACTTAATGAAACTCTGATCTTGGATGATTTATGCTGCCTGTTGCTTCGGAATCTGCCATGGCAAGGAGCTTCATTTAGCAATTTGCATTTTTGTCTAATCTTTCACAAACCTAGGCAAAAGCAAATGGTCATGCCCTTCCGTCAACGGCCATGTCTTGCTTCCATTTCTTTTTGTAAATGGCATCAAGCATGCTGGAATCATCTGCTTATTTGATTACAGATTATGGGCATGTGCTTAAATGCTGGACTATAAGTCATTAACCTTGCTTGGGAAGCCTTTTTAGATTAGTTGTGGTTTAGATCAGCTGGCATGGCAATTTTATGTATATCTCAAGAGCTCTAGCCATGAGCATCCTTCTTTGCAATCCATCGTATTCAATCTTATTTGCAACATAGCTGAGCAAGAGCAAATATTACTAGATCCTCAAACGAAAGAAATTTAATTGCATTTTATTCCATGCAGGATATGTTGTGCAGTCTATTTAATCTTCTTGGGTGAGCTCTTAAATCTTGATTTTATATTGTTGTCGTCGTATGAAAAGGAAGAAATATTTTCAAAACAATGCAGTCTGGCAGGGATCCTGGAAGAGGTCTCATATGCAATGTACAAGGATATGCTACACAGTTTTTCTCCGTTGCATCTATTTCATTTACACTGCATCGAATCCTTGTGCAGCTCCAGAAACCCCTGTTTTCTTGCATAAAAAACACCTCTTTGACTTAACTATGGCCATGAAGTCACAGTGCCTAAATTTACGCCGGCATTCAAAGACCAGAGGTTTAAGGGCTGCGATCAGGACTCAAAGCTGAGTCCCCCATCTTGCCAGAATGGCGCAAATGCACATATTCAAGCCCGCAGCCAGAATAAAAAAATCCAAATTTGCCTCAAGAAACGTGCTCAACTATTCAAGCCTTTGTTAAAATCCGTGTTATTGCAAATCTCACAGAGCAACGAAAATTTTCAAACTTTTTCACGGTTGAATGAAGCAGCAAAATTTTTCAGGGATTGTGCTCTGGGAAAGGAATCGATTTCCCGCCCAAATCGCCCAACCGCAAGCTGAAAATCTTGTAAATACCTGGCCCCAGCTCCGGTAATTCTGAGTTAAGCCTAATCTTCAGATATAATTCGGCTCTATCTAAAGGTATCTACTGTTAAGCGGGCCAAGCGGGCCAATTCCTAGGCTTTTTTTCAGGAAGCCCATTATAGGGTGGAAGGTTACGAAGCTGTCATATGCTGGAAGGTTACGAAGGGAATATGCTGTCATATTGTCCTTTCCAGAATCTGCTAACCAGGAAAGAAGGTAGTTCTGAAGGTGGAGTGCATGGGCCTGCTCTCTGTTTGTCATTTAGCCAAAATCTCCTCCTTAATCTCATAAAATATCTTTCTTATTATGGAGGTATGTATTCAGTGGATGCAGATGTCCATGAGGAAACAATCATGTCATTTATATTGAGCACCTTAAGCCCTTTAGCATCTGCAGTGGCAGCATGCAGTATTGGAAAATGCTTGGCATATTTGCTTCATTATCCATTTGAAGGTTAGTCACAGCATTTTATGTTCTTTATTGGTTCTATTGATCCATTTGCTATGCTTTAACATATAGAATGTTGCTTCATTTGTTCCAGGGTTTGGCCTTGCATTGATGATTTTAGTTGCAGCATTATTTTCTGCTTTGGTTGCCAGGCTTTCTTGTACAACTGGAACAAGGATCTATCTGTATGCTCAGATGAATAATTTGTTAGCAGGTCTATCGTTGTGTAGCTTTCTTACAAGGTCAAAGCCGTTTACCATTGAGCTCACATTAAACATAAGTTGGGTAGCTTTTACGTAAGAGATGCTTTATCAGCAGCAAAGACAAATAAATTGTAGCACCTATCTAGCATTGCTGCTCTGGAGCACTGCTTTAAATAGAAATCGTGTAGCTTTTATCTAAGGGCCCAGGTATTCATCTTACCACTCTAGTTCTTGCAACAGGCATTAAAATTGAGCTCCCAAACACTTTTGGCAGCTGGAATGGTTGTGGATAACATAGCCATGGCATTTTATTTTGCTGTCATATTGTCCTTTCCAGAATCTGCTAACCAGGAAAGCAGTAGTTCTGAAGGTGGAGTGCATAGTCCTGCTCCTCTGCTTGTCACATTTAGCCTAAATCTCCTCCTTAATCTCATAAAATATCTTTCTTATTATGGAGGTATGTATTCAGTGGATGCAGATGTCCATGAGGAAACAATCATGTCATTTATATTGAGCATCTTAAGCTCTTTAGCATCTGCAGTGGCAGCATGCAGTATTGGAAAATGCTTGGCATATTTGCTTCATTATCCATTTGAAGATTAGTCACAGCATTTTGTGTTCTTTATTGCTTCTATTGATCCATTTGCTATGCTTTAACATATAGAATGTTGCTTCATTTGTTCCAGGGTTTGGCCTTGCATTGATGATTTTAGTTGCAGCATTATTTTCTGCTTTGGTTGCCAGGCTTTCTTATACAACTGGAACAAGGATCTATCTGTATGCTCAGATGAATAATTTGTTAGCAGGTCTATCGTTGTGTAGCTTTCTTACAAGGTCAAAGCCGTTTACCATTGAGCTCACATTAAACATAAGTTGGGTAGCTTTTACGTAAGAGATGCTTTATCAGCAGCAAAGACAAATAAATTGTAGCACCTATCTAGCATTGCTGCTCTGGAGCACTCCTTTAAAGAGAAATCGTGTAGCTTTTATCTAAGGTCCCAGGTATTCATCTAACCACTCTAGTTCTTGCAACATGCATTAAAATTGAGCTCCCGAACACTTTTGGCAGCTGGAATGGTTGTGGATAACATAGCCATGGCATTTTATTTTGCTGTCATATTGTCCTTTCCAAATCACGCTAACCGGAAAGCAATAGTTCCAAAGGTAGAGTGCATAGGCTTGCTCCTCTGCTTGTCATCTAGCGTAAATCTCCTCCTTAATCTCATAAAATATCTTTCTTATTATGGAGGTATGTATTTAGTGGATGCATATGTCCATGAGGAAACAATCAAGTCATCTATATTGAGCATCTTAAGCTCTTTAGCATGAGCATCTGCAGTGGCAGCATGCAGTATTGGGAAATGCTTGGCATCTTTGCTTCGTTATCCATTTGAAGGTTAGTCACATCTTTTTGTGTTCTTTATTGGTTCTATTGATGTTATGCTTTAACATATAGAATGTTGCTTCATTTGTCCCAGGGTTTGGCCTTGCATTGATGACTTTAGTTGCAATATTATTTTTGCTTTGGTTGCCGGGCTTTCTTGTACAACTGGAACAAGGATCTATCTGTATGCTCAGATTTGCAACAGGGCCAAGTTTTGTGTAAGTTATCCAAGTCTACTCAAGGTTTTGTGATTTTTTGCTAGCCCTTTATTGCAACATGTCTAGATTACCAAAGGAAACATTCAAAGCTGAGGCCATTAGGCTAGGGAAACGTCCTCTAGCAGAGACCTCTGATATGCTGCCAGATGCCATTGTTGATTTTGAAGACTAGTCCCATGCTCCAGCTTGGGTTAGATGGTTTGTATTTTCATTTCTATACCAGGCTTTGTCATTCTATAACAGCTTTGAGGTTTATTGGATTTGACGTTCCTATCTGGTTTGTTGGCTGGAGACCGCATCTCCATTTCAGGAAAAGTAGCTGGAGGCCGCATCTCTGTCTCAACTATTTGATGCAAGATGTCTTTTGCAACTAGAACCAGAGCTTCTTATGCTTATGGAAGTCTGTTGATTCTATTCTACCAAACTTCTGATCATACATTTTGTTAACCATCCTGATGTCTGATTATGGGAGTTGCAGGCTAGTACCTTTTTTTTATTATTGCATTTTAGATGGCCCCTTCACTTGTTGAACGCCTCACACATCTCACTAGATACCTCACTAAATAGCAACAAGCATGCTTGTAAGTGCTTTATCGTTGCAATAATTCTAGTTCTCAAGCTACTCTGGCCAAATATGTAAGTTTGTAAATGCTTGTTTCTTGTCAGTTGCAATATCTGTACCAAAGACCTTAGAAAATGTGGCACGAGTATTTGTCCATTAGAATAAGTATTGGGATGATTGGGTTGCACCTTCGTGTAGCATATGAGGTAAGAGTGCTCATGTAAGTAAGAGGGCACCATGTAATTATTCTGTGACATGTGCTGGATAGTGGCATAAGCAGGTAAACTTCAAACTACAAATTATTTACAAATGTCTCTGTTACAAATGCTCACAATGACAAAACCTACATAGGCCAGACGACAAATATCCAGGCATGATCATGTCATCAAGAAATGAAGTCGATTAAAAAAATGATCGACATTGCCAAGTACAAACCATTCCATGATCATTTCGAATTCTAAATATTTCATACAACCAACAATAAGAAAAAAGCTAACAAATTAAAAAGAAAATCCAACAAGAACAAGTTATCATGACAGGCTACAACAATCTAGCAGTCAACGCGTCCAAAATAAGAAAGTACGACCTTCTAAATGGCTTTAACTTTGACTTTGGATCGTCCAAAATAAGAAAGTACGACCTTCTAAATGGCTTTAACTCTGACTTTGGATACAAGGGAAAAAGATTAGCCAACAATCATAGTCTAGTGATACCAAGCCTAAATAAAAACTTAAAAGGTCTTACCTTGCTAAAGCCTTCTGGTGTGCCTTTTGCTAGTTTTTTTTTTTTTTTTGCTTTTTCTGATTCCCTTCTCCCTCCGCTCCTTTCCTTCCCCCCCTCCCCCCTTTTTTTTTCTGACGGATGCTTTTCCTTCCCTTTTTCTCCTTTCCCTTCTCTTCCCCTTTTTCTTGTGCCCTTTTTCCCTTACCATTCCCCTTGGCTTTTATTTTATTTTTCGCTTTTCCTTTTTCCATTCCCTTTTCACCACATTTGTCATGTGCCGCTTTTCCTCCTTTCTCCATCGTCCTCCCCATGTCCTTGTACCTGTTCCCCTCTGTTTTTCTTTTATTTTTCCCCATTTTCATGCTCTTTTTTAGCACTTTGCACATATGTACGTCCAAGGCTTCCTGCACTTTGAGGGTATCCACGTTGCAGCCAAGTGGGATTTTTGTGCAAGTGGATGCCTTTCAAGCGTTTGATTTCATCTACGGTGGTAGAAATTTCCAAGTCCGTTATTCGGTTCTAAGGAGTGTATTTAGGTCAGACTCTCTCTGGCACCACAGCCAAGCTCCATTGAGCTCCTGTCCCCTTTTAATCTTATGACGATGTCGTTTTGCTAAGCTCCAACGTATCGGCTTGCCCTGAGCTTCATCTGAGCACGACCTTACATGGATGTCGAGCTTCAAATGCAAGAGTTTGAAGCAAGTTCTTGCTTCTTTAAGTGGATTGCAAATATCAGGGTTTTTAGGAAAATCCTTGCTTTGTGTCAGCTTTAGATGGATGGGAGATGTGATGCTTGCAAATGGCGATGAAGATGAAGTCGTGCATGCTGGCCGGGTCTAAGGGAAACCTAAACCATAGTTTAGCCCCTGTCCGGCTTTCAAAATGTTTTAATTTAGCATGAACGACGGCCTCAGGTCACCAGTTGACTTTCTGTATGATCCATTTCGATTGCTGCAAAGGTAATTTCTGCCACAGCTCAGTAGGTTCAGCTACTCCTGAGATGATTCAGATGCAGGGGAATAATAAGATTTAGATCGATTTTGTTCTCCTTTTCAGCGTTGTTGTGCCCTAATTTTGATTGCAGGAGGCTGAAGAAGCTGAAAATGGATATGTATATGCAGTATGTTGAACCAATGTTTCTTTCTGGTAGCTTTTAAGCAAACCATTATAAATTGAAGTATAAGATACTTTGTTGTGGTAAGATGTAGAATATGCAATCTATTTCTCGCTTTTAAGCACAATTTCATTATACATGGACTTTCTGTGAGTCCATATGCATCTGAAATGATGTCTAATTTTAAAATATTGCATTTTTTTATTAAAACGATGCATTACTTTGGGAATCATGCTGGTAGGTGAGCTGGCAGGCATTATGTCAATTGAGTCACGAAAGAGAAATATAGGGTGGTGTTTTTGAAAATAATCCTCGTCATCAGAGGTGTTGTTAGTTAAGGCGAGCTTGTGCAAATCCGCTTCTCCTAGATTCATCTCAGGACACTCAAAATGGTTGGAATGAGGCGCAGACATGGATTTACGAGCGATATAAGTGAACCAATCTTAGCCCATGCGAACCAGTTGCAGCTGGAGGTGCAAAACGAGATAAACCAGCATGGAAAGAAAGAGATCAGTGCCCAAGTCACGAAGCTACTCCATGGGAAAGGGTTGGCACGAGTAAACAATGACGAAGATCAACTCAGTATGTCGGAGCTTGAGTCCTGCCTCATATCACTGAAATGCCATATTTACAGGGCAAAGGCACTGAAGAGGCTGCTGAAAATGGAGGACATTTGGATGCACAATACGTTCAGACCGTTATTTAAAAAGCTTTATAAGAACAGAAAAGGCAGCATGAACATTTGGCAATCAAGCTTGTCGTCAACACTACTCACTCTGTCCCAGACCTTGATGATTGGTTGGATCTGTTTAGCCGAAGTTCATTGAGGAGTTCAATCTGGGGGATCTTATTCAGATTGAACTGGGCATTGACTGAAACTTTGCTCTCTGATATTATCTATTATCTCTCTTTACGTATGTGTTGCTTAAGCTGTGTCCAGGCATATTGCCGGTTCTATGTACTTCTTTTCTATATGAATATAACGGTTTCTTTCTATTTCCATAAAAAAAAAAAGCTTTTGGAAGTCATGGTCGACGTCAAGTTAAGAAAGTCGCCTCCGAGGAGGACAAATTGGGCACTCGCTCGGTTTGCCCTGGGAAGGCAAGCCCCATCCAAGTCACCTGGAGGCTTCCCTAGAAAATTGGGCGACCACCCAATTTCCTCGGGAGGTGAAGGGTTGTGTTAAGTTAGATTATACTTTATACTATTTAAATTTATTGAACTTAAAATATTAAACCATGTACAAAACCATAAAACACTTATATCATAGATACTCTTATAGCATACATGTTTCATAGATTATAGGCACTGATTATATTATCAATCTCATAAACGTTGCGCTCTGGAACCCAAACAACATTGATAATAACCCAGTACTCGCCGAGGGAATCTCTCTCTTGACCCTCTGCTATACAAGCCAGCCAGGGATCAAGGATGATACCTCTTAGTTTGCATGCATGTAAATCATTGAAGTTCATAGAGCAAGTAATAGAGTCGAGATGTTCAGCAGGAGGAGGCAATTGTGACCTCTGAAGAACTCTAGCAGGACGTCGAGACATAGCAAATGAATGCATTATGCCATCGGATGCAGCTACACTTATACCCGTGAAATTATTGACGGTACATACATCAAAATTATTGGGTATCACACGTGGTATATATATGCAATAATAGTGATGTATATACCGTCAATAATTTTGGTGGGTATATCTATGCATCAAATTATGGAGTCCATCAGCGTTGCCCTCCATCTAGCCATGGCACATTCCCGTCCTGAACGTGATTCCATTACTTGCAAGATGACCATGAGCACCTCTTGCAGTGCCGCGAGCGAGGTATAGCGCTTGAAGACTGGCTGACCACTATGCTATCAATCCTGTCCGCCATTATCCTGATTCCTTCGGAGGTGATCATCCATCTTATATGGAATAGAGAGCGTCAGTTTGTTCATGATCAAAAGGATCTCTGGAGCGCCTGGGGATGATGATTCAGAAGGGTAATAGTAGTTGTAATCTTGTAGTCTAGTTGTGTTAGTATTCAACAGGTATACATAAGCTTTTGTAATACACAACTCTCCGAGATATATTATTAATCCAACTTGTCTTCTATATTCCAAACTGAATGACACTCTGGTTCAAATTGGGCGCCCGCCCAGTTTCCCTTCCAAAGGTAAGTCTCAAACAAATTTCATATCTCCTCCCTGGGACTAAAATTGAGCGCCCGCCCAATTACCTCGAGAGGTCAAGGAATGCGTTAGATTAAGCTGCTCGCACTGATAGCAACCAAATTGGGCGCCCGCCCAGTTTGCTTTACAAAGGAAAGGTTGAACCACATTTCGGAGCACCTACCTGGGGCTCAAATTGGGTGCCCGTCCAATCACCTCGGGAGGTCAAGGGATGCGTTAAATTAAGCTGCTGGCACTTACAGCAACCAAATTGGGCGCCTGCCTTGTTTGTCTTGCAAAGAAAAGCCTTGATCACATTTCAGAGCACTTACTTGGGGCTCAAATTGGACGCCTGCCCAACTACCTCGGGAGGTCAAGGGATGAATTGAATTAAGCTGCTGGCACTTATAGCAATCAAATTGGGCGCCCGCCCAGTTTGTCTTGCAGAGAAAAGCCTTAACTATATTTCAGACATCAATGCATGGATGAGGTTAAGTATGTACCTCTCCCCGCCAAATTGGGCGCCTGCCCAGTTTGCATTTGGAAGGGAAGGTGGAGAGCATCAGAAACAAAAGAATCTTCACAACTTTAAAACAGTTACATTGTTTTCACATCTATTCAAGAATGTAAGCATAGGTTTCTCATGCATCCGTAGGCACCACCTCTCCTGAATGCTTGTCTCCATGTTCTTCAGATAATACAATAGCTTGTTGTGCTGCCTCCTTGATCCTCTCCATCTTTTCCATGAAATCTTCAGAGCCTAGTTCCTCATTCATGTCATCCTTCGGGTCATGGTGAAATGTCTTAGGAACCTCTTCCTCTCCATCCTTCAACTCTTCTTCAAACTCCCCTTCTTGAGTTTCCATCACGACCACATACTCTAGATCCTTGGCAAACTGTTCTTCGAATCTTGAAGTCCCCTGAATTATATCCTGAGTATTCACCAACGTGGTCCCTGCCAGTGCATTGATGGCATCTTTTCTTCTCCTAAATAGTTGCAGATATGGCGAGCCAAGGGCCGCTGCTTTTTTGAGCTCTTCCGCCATCGAGCTCTTGGTCAGTCTGAGAACAGATTGCACTTCGTGTATCATTGTAGACGAGAAAGGACAAGGAATCTCAGGAGGAGGAAGCTGAGGCAGAAGCACATTTTTGGATTCAGAAGCCTTCTTTTTGCCTTCTTTTAGCTTTTGTAATGCTCAAGCTCTTGATTTTGTCTCGTCTAACATAACATCAAGTTGCTCGAATATCTGAACAAACTTCATTTGCAGCTTCTCGTCCGTCTCAAATGACAATGCTTTATAGCCCTCGCACAATGCAGCCCGGCTAAATGCACCACCAGAAAAAAAATCTAAGACAGTGCAACCTTCCATCATCAACTTCTGTATTAGATAGGTGCACGTCCTCGACTCCAGCTGATTCTGCACGAGAACTCCTCCCCCACCTGCTGCACCCTTATCGCACCAGGGACGATATAGCCAATAAGATGCAAGCAAAACAAATGTTAAAAACATTCATAATATACATCATGAAATTCGGCGGGCGCCCAATTTCAGATCTATACCTGGTGCACACTCAACATCGAGTAAATTCTTCTCAATGTTCTCTTTTTCTCGCAAATGCTTGAGAAATTTAGCATATTGCCTAGGATGGTCCGAACTGGTGAAGCAAATATCTAGTTCATCCAGTGTTGGCGGAACCGCTAGGTCTCTTGCAACATACATGACCAACACAAGACTTAGCAGCTCTTGCACTCGAGAGGTAGAAGCACTTCTGGCCAGGGGATCCTGGTAGACGCCAACTTAAACACGGCTACCACCGTATATTGTCTTCATGGCAGATAGGCACTCATTAAGACAGTCCGGCGTAATGAATATGGCGATCCAATAAAGCTGCTAGTCTGTCAATGTGCTAATCCGGTCAAGGAATTTTTGATAGTCTTCCATTATCCATTTCTTTGTATATCTGAACTCACAGCCGATGAAGCGGGCTGACGGGTTCACTACGTCTAGGCACAAACCTAATGGACTCACGTGGAAACACTTGAACGATTTACCACCCTCCTCAACAGGGCCAAAAAGATATTCGTCTACTTTGGCGAAGAGGGACTCCGGAAAACTTTTCTTCTCCATCTCCTTGCGTCCTTCAGCCCATCCACTGATACTGCTGGCGAACATAAGTATTAAGTTCTCCATGAATATGGGATGAACTTGCCTCAAGGCAACCATGTCTTGAATATAGTTTTTCACATCCTTTAAATGTCTGAGAAGCGCCCACTCCATTGTTCCAATTTTTTTGAGCTCAAGGGCCCTCATCTTCATGCTACGTCTACCTGTATAATCTTTGCTGCCCTTGAGGAAAGTGGTGTCATCCTTGATCTCCTTCATCAGCCTTTGCAGGTCTAGAGGATGCATGGACTTCAATGGGCGACAAAAGTTGTTGGTAAAACACCTTAGCCTATCTTTCACTTCAATTTTTTCCCCCTTTTCATCCTTCAAACGATCTTCATAAAACAATTGCACGACCTCAGTGCACATGAACCACGTTTCATCGTCCAGGTATACAAAGTAGTCATAGTCACGCATAGTTGCTTTCTTCAGTGTTTGGAATGCCACGGCCATCCAACCCTAAAAGATACACAGAGCATTAGAGAAGGCCCCTCCACAGGTGACAAAGTGGGCGCCAGCCCAATTTGCCTCAACAGGTGCCAAATTGGGCGCCCGCCCAATTCCCCTCAATAGGGCAGGCTTGAGCATCAACAACAAAGCTTGAAGTATACTTACACAATAAGCTCCACCAAGGGACTGCAAGCGTTTGCCCTTCTTCGGCTTCCCGTAAAATGCCCGCTAGTTTCGAAGCTGTTGAACTTCTTCAAAGAAAACTTCTTATGTATAGTTTTCTTTGTAATATCATTATTCTCTTGGCTCATCCGAACGTACTCAATGACTGTGAGATTTCCTGCTAGCATCCGACATTTCCTTTTGGCATAAAAAAAGAGTACGAGTTCTGCCAAGTGCTTTCTTTCAGGCGGTCATGCCAAAGCTTGAGTAACAAGTAGTTGAGCAACTGTCGTGGTATGGTTGCCATTTACAATCCAGAATTCTGCATTTTCCAAGTCTGTGGCTTTCTTCCACTTTATGGCCCATGTGGTCTCTGAATTGAAGGGCACGACATTAGCACAGGGAGGGTGCATCTGATGGGTGATAAATGATTCATATAGAGTGTCCAAGTGCTCTGGACTGATGACCCTACATGTCATATTTGCCGGAGCTTTGTGCATCTTAAACACATCGATATCAATCTCAAAGCCCACCCCCAGAGGTGCTTGATGTTGACAATAGCACTCTGAGACAACTCATGTCTGCTCTGTTGTGTTACGTCGCCCGCAGATGGCGTGACTTTTACATTCTGTCCGGCTGGTTCTTCAGATTCAGATGCAGACACGGTCTCCCTCTCCGAACCATGCGAGCTCTCAGGTGTATTGGCCCGTTTGTGTCTTTTGGAGGACGAACCAGCTACGTGGTGTCCTTTACGCTTACTGGCTTCCTCTTCAGACGACTCTCCCTCTTCTGCACTGAGTTCGGGCGTTCTTGATGTCTTCGACATTCCACCCAAGAGAAGCTTAGGGGTAGCTTGAATCGGATTAGTATTAACAGGTGTCCTTGCCTTCTTTGACACCATCAGCGTCTCCACGGGAGCTTTTTCTGACTCAACCTTCTTTATAAACCCATATCTGGATCTTAACCACTTTGTATCATAAACTTTAGGTTGGGTTTTACCATGATACTCCGTACACAAAGCCTTGAATCTGTTCTGCTTGTGCTCAAATATTCACTGACGCACTGCGTAGAAGCCATCCAAGATATCCGAACGCCTCTTGATGCCAGACCGCTCTAAACTCTCATATGACTCAAGCACCCATCCTTTCTGAGCGCAAGAATGCAGACTTTCAGTGATACTAGCCTGCATCAGTTGGGACTCGTAACTACTTAGAGGAAGCTTATAACGCACAAAAGCCCTGTCCACAGTGTCTTCGACATCTAACTGGAACTCATCGTCATTATCTGGCGACAACTCCATGTCATTGAGAATTCCAGCTGAGTGCATTCTCCGTGTCCTTTTCTCACCAAAGTAAAGTAAAAGGTCCTTTAGATAGTTCGTCTGAAAGCTGGGGTGGATATTTCCCATCTCGATGCACCAGGTTCCATTGGTCAGCTACATTCATAACCTCCTCAGGCACTACAGTGATGCCAGCAAATAATTCCTTGCGTCGGCTACGCCTTCTGCAAATCTTAGTCCAGGCCCGCACACCCGAGCAGTCTGTTTTGTTCGCGCCATAATTCTTACACACCAGTAAGAAGTGTAGCACAAGGGCCGAGCAAAAATTGCCAGGACAAATGGCCTCAAGGGCAAATTGGGCGGCTGCCCAATTTGGCCAGGGGGAAGTTAATTATTGTTAAAATTGCTGGTTGCATGGTGGCGCCCCCCTTTGACAAATTGGGCTCCCGCCCAATTTGTTCCGATTCGAAAAAGAACAGCCAGGGCAACCACCATGAGCAAATTAGGTGCCTGCCCAATTTGCTATAAGGGGCATGCATTAAGATGAACACAATCAGGGTCCCCTTTTGGACAAATAAGGCGCCCGCCCAATTTGTTCAAGAGTCTATGCATTAGGAAGAGAGCAATCAAGCCTCCACAGAGACCAAATTGGGCGCCCGCCCAATTTGCTCAAGGGGCCATGCGTTGAGCTGAACAAAGTCAGGCTCCCCCTTTGGAAAAAATGGGCGCCCGCCCAATTTGTTCAAGGAGGTGTGCATTAGGAGAGACTAGTGAGGGCCAAATTGGGAGCCTGCCCAATTTGCACGAGGGGCCATGCATTAGGAACAGCCAAGTAAGGATCCCCCTATGCCAAATTGGGCGCCCGCCCAATTTGCCAGGGGCTTAAAGTTATATGCAAGGTTGCTGTTTCTCTGGGCCAAACTGGGCGCACGCCCATTTTCCTGAAGAGGGATGTTATATGCTAGATTGCAAGTTCCCTTGGGGCATAGTGGCACCCGCCCAATTTGTTTAAGGGGCCATAGAATCTCCAAGGCTTATGTTTAGGATGTGGCAGTATCTATTAAGCAAGCGCTGAGAGATACTGCTAAATCAATATTAAACATACAGTCATGCTTACCTTTGCCTCCTTTCATGGGGCGAGATGCCATCAACAGGTATGACTCGCCAAGTCTACAGGGACAGGAAGGCGATAGGGCGATCAAGAGAAGAAGGCACCAAGAGGAAGGCGACAAGAGGATGACGAGCAGAAGGCGCCAAGCTACAGGGATCTGAAGCCGACAGGCCGATCAGGAGAAGAGGGCAAGCTGAATGGCAAGCTGAAGATTCAAAGGCGACAGTGAGAATGTAGAAAAAGCGCCAAGGCAATAGTGAGAATGCAGAAAATTCCAAAATTGTAGTCGAAAACAAGAAAGGGCTTTTAAAGCGCCATGTATAGACCCTTCATGCATGCATGATAAATGTCGTGCCTAAAATAAATAGACCTTTTCAAAAAAAATGGACCGTTTCCATAAATGACCGTGAGGAGTTAAATATGGACCTTCTTATTAAATGCACAGGAAATTTGAATTTCAACCATATTTAATGCAATTTATTCGCCGACACGTGGCGCGCGCTTGACAAGTTTAGGCGGGAAAATTTATTTTCAAATTTGGGGGAAATTCTTTTCAAATTTCGGGGGGAAATTTCTGTTTAAATGTAAATGTTTGTCCATCCTTTCGGTTTTCATGCATTACCCCTCCTTAGCTAAACAAGAATCTCCAAGGCGCCGACCATCTTCAGCGCTTAAAATCTCATGGCGACTCAATCTCCAAAGGTTTGTATAGTTCAAATGTTTCTATTCCCTGCAAGCTCGATGTCTATTTGCCTTAAAACTAATCTTAAGGGCAATATTTGTTCTTATTCAAATTCATGCCTCTTCATTCACGCCCATTCATTCACGCCTCTTCATTCACGTCTTTTCATATGTATTGGTAAAGAAGTTTCCATGTTAACCAAGATGAGCTCGACTAGGGTTACAAGGCTTGCTGGCGTGAAAGAAAACCCCCACATGGGATGAGCAGTTGAATTGGATTTAAAACTCACTTCTGGAGATTGGTCTTTAACATCCACAGGCAGGGTTACAAATCCCTTGCTTGATTGTACAGTGCTTGCATGTTTGGGTGATGGTGTGCAGAGCATGTGTGCACGCTAGTGTACAGTGCATGTGTGTTTGTCTCGAAGTGCATCCATGGTAATGTGCCTACTGGTCTGCCCGCCCAAGTTGACCTGGAATCCTTCCATGACGATGTGCAAGCAAGCCCCCTTCCCCCCAAAAAAGGGCGGGTGCCCAAGTTGTCTTAGAGTGCTAAATTGCTCAGGCGCCTAAAGCTCACCTGCAGTTCTTCCATAATGATGTGCAAGTAAGCCTCCCCCCCCCCCCCCAATTGGGCGGGCGCCCAAGTTGACCTGGAGTCCTTCCATGATGTTCTTGCAGGACCTCTCCCGGCGGGCATCCATGGTAATATCTAAGGAAGCCCTCTCCTCCACCAAGGGCCAATTTGGGCGGGCGCCCAATTTGTCATACAGTATTTAGATTGTATGTGATGAAGGCATGCCCAGAAGGCCAAATTGGGCGTGCGCCCAATTTGACCTGAAATGCATTAATAGCAATGTGGAAAAAGCCCCTTCATCTGGGCAAATTTGCAATAAGGGGAATTCATTGTCCTTAGAGTTGAAAATTGGCACTCGCCCAATTTGATTGTCTGTGGAACCCTTGAATGACCATGCCCCTATTTCATTTGCATTGCTTGCTCGTTCTCGTTATTCGGGTTTAACATAACTGAAATCCTTGTGCAGGTTATGTATCTCTTCATTAATGATCGACTGGTAGCAAAAGGAGTTGTGGGGCAAATGGCACAATGCCATTTCAAGGAAATACCAAATGGAGTAGTGAGCATTGGTGTTGAGGAAGTGATCAAGGGCCACCATACACTTCCTTGGCCGACTCCAGATGCAAACACAATAGCAGAAGCCAAGGGGTCCTTCTGGAGAACTGAAGACGCTCGTGAATCGCCCGATAATGACGTCCCGAAAAAAAGACAGCGGACGGAGATGGGAAAGGAGACACAACCACTGACAAGCCATACGCTTCTTGAAATGGATTGTGAAATATGGCACTCTTGCGACACTATTATCGTCGAAAAAGGTTTCATATCATTCACCGGCTCTGAATATGCAGTGTGTGACCAATTTTTAGGTTTGAAGTTCGTGGGAGTTTCTGTTACCAAAGGTTCCCCTCCCCCTCCCCTCGAAGTTAATATCCGTTGCCAGGGATGTTTGCAACTCTCGAAGGCCAGGATGCTTGTGAGGTGGAACAATGACTTTATTCGTGTTGGCGGAGTGGTGGTCTCGGAGATATTGAAGGCAGCACCACAACAGGAAGCAAATACAGTGTCCAGCCAAGGTAGCTCAGAGCACCAGAAGCACCCAAACTATGAGAAACGACATTATACTTTTTATTCTTGACAGTCTAGAAAGGTTTTGAGGCCACCGAAGATTGTTTGTCTCACCACTCAAAATGCTATCCTCAATTACAGGAGAACCCTTTGCTGCAAAAATAGATTTTGTGTCAAGTTCTCTACGAATCAAGTTGTTAACATGCAAAAAGAATTCCTTGTCATGAAATCTAGTGATAGGGTTACTTTTGTTTATGACATGCTCGGCAACAACATGAAAGGTCGAAAAGTCAGACGGCTAGTACTGCAAGGGAATCTCGTTTGTGAGAGAGCCTGGTACCTTGGTCTCGGGATCTCAAAGTCGGCATATCTGAAGTGGAAGGCCCAATTCCTTGAGGGTGCACGCAAGGCCGAGCAAGACAACTGCGGCATGATGAAGCCTCGTTCCTCAACATTGTCCTGCGAGGCTATGTTTTCCATGTTTGTCAGGGAAAACTGTGAATCTTTGCCCCACCGCAGCAGGATGAATGAAGATGGAATAAGAGAGAACATCAAAAAGTTGCCTGCAATGTTTACGAAGTCCAACATTCTGGAAGAGGTTAATGCAGAAGTTATGGCACTGAATAAGGAGGTATCCCCGACTGGGTTTCATAAAACGTGGAGGCGGAGCTTCAGAGATGTAAGTATCGCAAAGAAAATTGCATTCTCCAAATGTGATACGTGCGAGGTCATCCGTACAAAGTTATTGAAGACCAAGGATAAAGCAGAGAGGAGGATATTGCATGATCAAAGAAGGGCACATAGACTAGAGCAGACCTCATGTCGCACCCAGTACTGGTCGTGGAGATTATACTCCCACAGGTATCCTGCCCAATATCTTTGTATTATTCACGACAAGATGGATCAAGAAAAAACAATGATTCCAAAATTGCAACAATCTGTGAAGTCTCTTTGGAGACTTGACAAGCTGAAAGCATCATTGACTGGTGCACTCATTCATGGTCATGGAAAGGGAAGCTATGGGAACTTTGTCCTGGACTTATGGCCAAATGACTCGAAGTTCCATGTAGGTTCTTTGAATAGCATCTTGAAGAGGTTAGAGATGGTCCACGAGTATGCAGGAGGCCACCTGTCAGTGCCTGAATCATCAGCTCCAAAATGGGTATCATCCTTGCACGACACCACGGTCTTGGGATCAAAGTTGTCACTATCCAATAGCAGCATCCCTGCTAATTTGCCACAGGCAGAGGGACCATCAATGAAGCCTCTCCCTCGGATACTATATTTGCAGCTGGACAACGCATCTGGACAGAACAAAAATAGGTATGTCTTCTCCTATCTTTCTTATCTAGTATATCTTGGTGTATTTGAAGAGATTGAGCTAGAATTCATGATGCTCGGCCATACACATGAGGATATCGATGCCCTGTTTGGTAACTTCTCCTCATCCTTAAAGAAGGCCGAGGTGCTGACAATGCCTGAACTGTTGTATGAATTCCACACATGCAACTTGAATACACCTATGCCCTATGTTGTTGACAAAGTTCCAGATTGGAAGGGTTTCATAGAAGGGTACATACCAGATGGGGATGATAGATTGACTGGTCACACCGCCCCTCTGACTTTCAGATTCGCTATGAATGGTGATTGGCCAGTCATGTATTACAACGCTCGGCCCACTTACTTGGAGTGGTTGTCTGCTGGTGGAATAAAGATGTGGAAAGAAAAAGATGACGGAAAGCCCTTGATGCCAGTTGGATATCCTAAGCTACTGCCTCCAGCTGCAAAATAGTATCCACAAGCATATATTGCATTAGGTTGCAATCTCTACCAGTAACAAGGGTGCTCCAGAAACAGCCAAGTACTCGGCACAGTTTACGTCCACAATTGAATATTGGATGAGACTCTTGGAAGAGCTGGGGAGGGTCACCAGTGAAGGGCAGTTACGATGACTTCTGGCCACATACTAGGCAGGAACATGCTCTACCTGATGCAGCAGTAGTGGTGGAACCCATTGCTAGCATCACTCCTTCTTATGTCGGTCCGTGGAAGGACAAATCTGTACCAGAATTCAATCCATACAAAGATTTGAAGAAAGGTATATTTATTATGGCACGCCCTGATGATGTGTTGTGCCTAACTTGGGTAGACCTAGCTACTGAGGAGCCACAAATGGATGATAAGAAGGAGAATTTTGAGACTATTCTGGTCACTTGGTGGGAGCCTATCCTGGTGAGGAACTAAGTCTACCCAGCTAATTATGCCAATTGCTGGAAGAAAAGATGGAGGCCAACAACTGCAAGTGACAGAACTAGAGACTATCGACTAAGCTTGGGAGCCATCAAACAAGAAGAAGATACCCAATACTATTAAGATACCCATGCATGCTGTTGAGGCATATGCAGCACTCGCAGGGGATGTAAATTAGTGTATGAAAAAGAGTCATTGATGCGACAATTAAAAAATGGTCCATAAATTCAGGTATTGTCCAAAAATAATGAAATTGTGCTTTTTCATTACAAGGCAACTTCCAGGACTGGAATAATCTGCCTGTGTTAATACTTACGTAGTATAAGCATGCCCACATATTAGGAAATGTGCCCAGAGAGCAAAATTTTCGGTAATAAGATGTTGAAGATGCCGATGATAAATATTGATATGTTGAAGATATGTTTAAGCCTTGAAGATACATTGTGTGTGACTTAGAAACAGATCTTTTGGTACTATAAGCTATGATCTGAATGATTATCTATTGCAAATATTGATTACAATTCATCATGTCTTAAACATTCTTTTATGCAGGAAAACTTAGAAAATACTGTCTATTTGGAGCTTTGTAAAATTGTTTGTAGTTGAATGAAATAAGTAAGCTCATTTTGGAATGGTTCTAGGTGGATATGGATTTTTCAGCTAGATGAAGTCACAGTGGGCTTCAGACATGGTAAGGTTAAGTGAGCTTTATTTCTAGACAGAATGGATCTATGTGAAGTTTTTTCCTTCATAAATTCAAGTCATTTTTGCAATGTTTTACCGAATCTTATACTATACAAAATGTTTCCTTTTATAATCATGTTATTTACACAAGTACAAGATGCTTTTTCAAGTCAATCCAATTGCCATTGGCCAGAAACCACAATATGAGACACTTCCTAGGATTGAAATGTAACGACGTCTATGCTTCAATCCAGGCAAGGCACGATGAACCAAGTACTACTGATGCTTACATACATATATAATTCAGGAAAGCTATGATTGATAATATCTAGATTATGGTCCAAACACTATTAGCCTTTAGCATATTGTTTAATCTAAAAAAAAGTATATGAGATTTGGATCTGAGGTAATGCGGCCATTTATGTGTTTTCTGATAATGACAGTTTTATTCCATTGCAGACCCTACTCCTATTAAAAAATTTATTATGCAGGCAACTAACAGGACCTTCCTGCAGTAGCAAGACTATCTGGGCTATGTACAAAAGTTGAATAAACTACATGAAAGAAAGGGCTCGGTAAATGCTGAAGTGCTTTGCATGCGTCCATTGAATGATATGTTTACAATGGCAATGCATATCCATAGTTATGTAATGCTACTTCTATGCTAAGATCTTGGAAAGTCAGAGTATGATAACCACAAAAACATCCAAATATTGTAGATCTGCAAATTCTACGTTTGTATGTGCATACATGTTACGCTTTTAAAGATATTTTCATTTCAGGTTGATTTCAGGATGGAAAGCTGATAGTGATCTTACAAATTGTACAAATGCTGATCCACAAAGAAACTCAAAAATGACAATGAAATGCATTAAGTTTGTGATGATGATTGCAAAACCATGTGGGGGCTATAGAGAATTGGATTGAATTGAATTGAATGATTTTATCAGCAATGGAGACCAATCGGCATATGTGACCCAAAGAAGGAGTACACCAGATGTATTACTGTTCGGGTTAACTCCCCTCTCTCCCTTTTCTTCTCCTCCCAAAGAAGTTTCAAGGAAAAACTGCGGCAGAGTTAATAGAAATGATGACAAGATGTACAAATATACATCATGAAATATTGTGGTATATGTCAAGATAGTGTTTGAGGATGTAGCTAAGCCCGTATATCCATCACCTCTTGAAGATATGGTATTAGACATGCAACATCTAATTGGGTCTGGCAAACTCAGTGTAGCATGCTCAGATGTGATCATACGTTAGGTATTTCGGAAAATTGTGACATTCATCCTCAAAG
Organism: Isoetes taiwanensis; assembly: GCA_021234155.1. Taxonomy (NCBI): domain Eukaryota; kingdom Viridiplantae; phylum Streptophyta; class Lycopodiopsida; order Isoetales; family Isoetaceae; genus Isoetes; species Isoetes taiwanensis. The sequence goes on along the minus strand of JAJEKV010000021.1, from coordinate 18,122,264 downwards.
GCTCTCACTTGCCAGCACTGATAAAACCTGTCCTGGCACAAATCTCCAATCTATCTGCCTGTCTCAATTCCGGAGGGAAGGCTGCGCGTTTGAGGCGACGAGTATATACTTTTTCATGGGCAAATGGGTATGCAGGTAGTGTTGCGAGGCCCGTCCCAGATGGGATTTATGTGGAGCTGATAATGTGATGTCTTAACCTGTTCAAGGGCACTGACATCCCAAAACTTGTTGAGGAAGCAAGCGTCACGGTACTGCCTCAAGCTATAGCAGTCCTCTTCTGTTTGCACCTATATGCACATGTGCCCCTGAACATTCCATCTGGCTAAACACTAGGCTCTCTTTTCCATCCATCAAACCTTAAGGCACTGTCGTGCCATTGCCACAGTGTAAGCCAGGTTGTGAGACGAGCATCATCCATACTAACCATCTTTTGAAAGTAGACGATGTGACAATCAAGTGCTGCTCTCTAAAGAGGCAAGAAATCTCCTGCAACAAAATTTGATATGGGACTATGGATTTCACTGCCTATGTCAAAAGCCTTGGCAAAGTCAACGAAGTAAAACACAAATCTTGTTGACGGTTCCTGCTGTTTTCAACACTAAAGCACCTGAGTTAATTGCATGTTGGAATGACCTATAGCTTCGCAGAGGCCCCATAAAAAATGTGGCATTGTTCCATTGTGGGTTTGGAGGTCGGTATCGTGAGGAAGGCATGAGACGATCCACCTTCTTAGACTTCGTGACACCATACGACAGGCGGCGATTGGCAACTCATTTGTGCGCTATAGAAAGTTACGTGCCTACCCCCGCGTGGACCAAGTAGAAGTCCAACGAAAGTGGCACTTAACCCCTTACTTTGAACCTTTGTAAGTTCGACAAGTTTGATCTTTCAAGCACAATTTCTTTTTAGCACGTAGAGGGAATCTTTAGGTATACAAAGATATCTCTGATGTAGAATTTCGAGTCTTCCTCTTCCTCTTCCTCTTCCTCTTCCTCTTCCTCTTCCTCTTCCTCTTCCTCTTCCTCTTCCTCTATAGATTTGCTAAACAATTGCCTAACCATAGAGACCATATGCTAAGGCTAGATTATACATGGGCCAATTGATTTGCACATTGGAAATTCAAAAGGGATAATGCAACAGTAAAGTTTTGTTTGGCTCAATTCTGCCTTATCTGCCAAACTTATACTATCACATGGCACCAACCCTTTTTTGGAATTGCAACCTATAAGGATTCTACTTTCCATTCTGGTTCGGCTTCATATTTTGTTTTTACTTCCATTCTGTTCGAGAATTCGAACCTCGTGAAACCAAAACTATAAATAAGCTATAAACATGGGATTTTAGAACAAAGCTCTGAACTCAATAAAACTAAAGCTAATATGATACTCGTCAAACCAAAGCTATAAAGACATTTTCTTCTGAAGAAAAGCTATGCAGAAGTGATGATGCAGCATATTTGCATCCGTCAAGATTATATTACTTACTAAAGAAATTGACAAACAAAGAGAAAGAAAAGATTAACAAAAGAAGAAGAAGAAGAATGATTTTTATTGTCCACTGAGACCAATCCGCCTATGGAACCCAGAAGGAGCACAACAAACTTATTACTGTCCGGGTTAAAAAACCCCCGCCCCGAAGGGTTTTCGAGGGAAAAGACTAACAAAAGAAAGATTTGAAGAAATCAGCAAACATGATATATGCATGACAAATATGAATAAAACTGTGTCGATTGCTCCAAAAGACGTCAGAAACATAAGTCTATAACTTTATTCTCCCAAAAGAAAACAATATGATTAAACCAGAGGTATGTTTCTCAGATTTGAGACTATTTGTCCGAAATAGAGCTGCACAGGCATGGTATCGCCAAGAAATATATGAAGCAGGGTAAATATGCTCGAAGAAGAAAATAATCCATCAAAGTAAAAACAGGATGTCTCGATTCCTGCTCCTTATACCTCAAGATTGGCAGATCTTGAACCTCAAAGGTGATAAGAAAGAAGGTAAAATATTGCTATAGGTAAGAAATATAATTAAGTTTAAGAAATGGTCGGATCTTGAAACACAAGCGCCAGCACCATTGATTCCGCAAGCCAAAGCTACAAACTAGCCACCATCAGCCTCGATCGCCAAAGCCGGAGCATAGATTTTATGCCATAGCTGGAGTGAAAGGAAAACCTGGTCGCAGAATTAAACCTAACAAAAAACTTCACGTTACGAAAATGACTCTTTGGTTGTAATTCTAGCGTGGCGCATTGACACACCTTCCACGCTAGAATTACAACCAAAGAATCATTCTTGTATAAAAAAATTGGTGCATATAACAACGAGGTAACTGTGCATCCCTGCAGTATTGCTTTAGCTTTACTGAAACCAAAATTACATAAACCACCAGTAGATGGAAATTCCTCAATTTTTCACTACTTATTTAAAATAGGTAATTTTTGGACCTGTGGTTCTAGCAGTGCTGCTTAGAGTGCTTTCACAATTTCTTAACACTGCCAGAATTCAAGACGATGGAAAAAAGAATTGAAGCTGTGTAGCATAATCATAAACAACCGAGGGAGGGGAGGGGGGATGCATTTTTTTCTCCTGGATTCCTATTTTTGTTTCGTCTATTGAAACTTCAATTGTTGGTGAAGCTTAAGTGGCGCTGCCAGGTACAATACAGTCATTATTATATATATGTACATAGTTTTATACAAGTACAAACTTTTATTTTCAATGCACAGAGTTTTATAGAAAGGAAATTGGAGTCGAGTTATCCCATTCAACAAAATTCAAAGTTTTTACATCCTAGATACTAAAAAACAGATGTTTTTACATTCGAACTTGCAGCAGAAATTCACTTTAAAAGTTTGTTACAATTTTGAAGCACGCTTCTTCCAGACCAATTAGAGCAAAAGAAGGTCTTCTTCTGGACCAATTAGAGCAAAGGAAGGTCTACTAGCTTGAATGCAGTCAGCTAATGTTGCATGCAAGGCAAGCAACAAGACAATGTGTTTTCGTCTGCCATAACGTCCACATCTGCAAGCAACAAACAAAAAAGGTTAAAGATAAACAAGGATCGAAAAAAGCACACTGAAATGGACAAGTAAACTTAAAAACTGACAGTCTTCTCGTAGATCTTCTCGCAGATCTTCAAGAACGCGACAACAAGAAATAAAGCTCAAGCAGGCAATATAACTCGTCACACAGACGCAATAACTCGTCACACATATGCAGAGACGTAAGAAGTCGTCACAACACTAAAAAACATGCTCCAAATCTGGCAAAAAGGACATCAAATGGAAGCTAGAGCAAAGGCGCCACAGTAAAAGCAAACTCTGAGGCAAGTGCCACAGCAGCGCCTCTAAAAAATGGCCTTTCCTATCGGGCTTACACCACATCCGAAACTTCGAGAAAGAAACGATACACGTATGCAATAAGCTTTTTGCGGCGACGCCTTTCAAATAAGGTGTAAATCCACATGTCATAACCTTATAATAACCAAGAGATAATCATGAGACATGAAGAACCATGAAATAACCATGAGATATCTATAAACATGCAGTGCCTACTCCGGTTCTATGAAGGCCACCCGGGCTGATCAGGCCCTGCAGCAAATACGATCAAAAAAGGGGGAAAGCATTTCCAACTTGTGGCTCTTTACATAATCAAAATTTCTTATATCAAATGTTTTCTAGCTGGAAATATGTGGATTCATTCCAACGCAGAGTCACAGATAGTCATTCTCGATAAGAAACCATTGCACCATTGCGACCAACTCCAACAATGGCAAGAGATCCACAAAGAACAGGGTTATGCTGCAAGATGTTGCTCCTTCAAATTGCAGTGCTCTTGCTGCAATACCGCAGTGCTCGTCCTTCTGAAGTGGTGTTTCCAGCCAGTAAACGGGCTTTCATGGGGCCGGATCTTCGAGCCATCACAAGGAAATTATCAATAAGTAGTTATGCATTTAAGTAAAAAACTCAGCAGAAAATCTCAGAATGGCCTCAATCGCCTCATGAACAAAGAAATCGTCAAAGCACCGGAGCTTCGCCATGTTGAAATAAAGACTCGATAGAGAGGTAGTGGCAAGCAGCAAAATCTCGAAAGTTTACCTCAAAAAGATCTCAAGCGCCTCGACAAAGAGAGAGCGCGCCAATAGCCAAAAGCACCTCTACCACTGTCGAAAAAAAAAATACAAGAAAATGCCAAGCACAGAATTTCGACAGAGTGATTTTGAAGGATGTTTTTTTTAACAAAATGGAGGTCTTTGATTTGGAGTTACATAGTCTTCGGATTTGGAATTTCAACCCTCTACTATGTGCGACATCTTATTGACCTATACTATAAAATACTAAGGGTTTGCAGCCTTAGTGTGCATTTATGCCAGAGCAAAAATAATCCTCAAACCATTGAATAAAAACCAATACATGAAAATCACGATTGAAATACAGCGACAACAATTTTTGAGACCATGTAAAGACAGCTTTCATATTACAACCAAAAAGAAGGATTACAACCTTTATATTTCAAGCAAAAACAAGGACCACATTTTACATTCATAACAGAACATCATCTTTGCCGACAAAGATGTCGATCCTGATAACTTTCCTCATAACAGAATATTTACAGACAAAAGGTTGAAAGCAAGAACACAGGAAGACTGCAAGACGACTCCACCCATGCTGAAGCCACCACATGTCTTCAAGCCTGCATAGTCCCAGGATGCCTGGCCGCCATACGATCCAATGCATTGAGATGGCGCACAAGAATGCCCTTCAGCAGATTGACATGTCCCTGAAAAGATCGACGCTGCCTCAACGAAATCTTCAGATCCTCCATCTCCAAGCACTCCAAAGCATCCTGAATCCTGAATCCTGTTGCAAACTGTTTGAGGCGACGAGTATATACTTTTTCATGGGCAAATGGGTATGCAGGTAGTGTTGCGAGGCCCGTCCCAGTGTGGGATTTATGTGGAGCTGATAATGTGATGTCTTAACCTGTTCAAGGGCACTGACATCCCAAAACTTGTTGAGGAAGCAAAGCGTCCACGCATCGCCTCAAGCTATAGCGCCCCTCCTCTTCGTTTGCACCTATATGCACATGTGCCCCTGAACATTCCATCTGGCTAACCACTAGGCTCTCTTTTCCATCCATCAAACCTTAAAAGGCAATCGTGGCGCCATTGCCACGGTGTAAGCCAGGTTGTGAGACGAGCATCATCCATACTAACCATCTTTTGAAAGTAGACGATGTGACAATCAAGTGCTGCTCTCTAAAGAGGCAAGAAATCTCCTGCAACAAAATTTGATATGGGACTATGGATTTCACTGCCTATGTCAAAAGCCTTGGCAAAGTCAACGAAGTAAAACACAAATCTTGTTGACGGTTCCTGCTGTTTTCAACACTAAAGCACCTGAGTTAATTGCATGTTGGAATGACCTATAGCTTCGCAGAGGCCCCATAAAAAATGTGGCATTGTTCCATTGTGGGTTTGGAGGTCGGTATCGTGAGGAAGGCATGAGACGATCCACCTTCTTAGACTTCGTGACACCATACGACAGGCGGCGATTGGCAACTCATTTGTGCGCTATAGAAAGTTACGTGCCTACCCCCGCGTGGACCAAGTAGAAGTCCAACGAAAGTGGCACTTAACCCCTTACTTTGAACCTTTGTAAGTTCGACAAGTTTGATCTTTCAAGCACAATTTCTTTTTAGCATGTAGAGGGAATCTTTAGGTATACAAAGATATCTCTGATGTAGAATTTCGAGTCTTCCTCTTCCTCTTCCTCTTCCTCTTCCTCTTCCTCTTCCTCTTCCTCTTCCTCTTCCTCTATAGATTTGCTAAACAATTGCCTAACCATAGAGACCATATGCTAAGGCTAGATTATACATGGGCCAATTGATTTACACATTGGAAATTCAAAAGGGATAATGCAACAGTAAAGTTTTGTTAGGCTCAATTCTGCCTTATCTGCCAAACTTATACTATCACATGGCACCAACCCTTTTTCGGAATTGCAACCTATAAGGATTCTACTTTCCATTCTGGTTCGGCTTCATATTTTGTTTTTACTTCCATTCTGTTCGAGAATTCGAACCTCGTGAAACCAAAACTATAAATAAGCTATAAACATGGGATTTTAGAACAAAGCTCTGAACTCAATAAAACTAAAGCTAATATGATACTCGTCAAACCAAAGCTATAAAGACATTTTCTTCTGAAGAAAAGCTATGCAGAAGTGATGATGCAGCATATTTGCATCCGTCAAGATTATATTACTTACTAAAGAAATTGACAAACAAAGAGAAAGAAAAGATTAACAAAAGAAGAAGAAGAAGAATGATTTTTATTGTCCACTGAGACCAATCCGCCTATGGAACCCAGAAGGAGCACAACAAAAAACTTATTCTTGTCCGGGTTAAAAAACCCCCGCCCCGAAGGGTTTCGAGGGAAAAGACTAACAAAAGAAAGATTTGAAGAAATCAGCAAACATGATATATGCATGACAAATATGAATAAAACTGTGTCGATTGCTCCAAAAGACGTCAGAAACATAAGTCTATAACTTTATTCTCCCAAAAGAAAACAATATGATTAAACCAGAGGCATGTTTCTCAGATTTGAGACTATTTGTCCGAAATAGAGCTGCACAGGCATGGTATCGCCAAGAAATATATGAAGCAGGGTAAATATGCTCGAAGAAGAAAATAATCCATCAAAGTAAAAACAGGATGTCTCGATTCCTGCTCCTTATACCTCAAGTTTGGCAGATCTTGAACCTCAAAGGTGATAAGAAAGAAGGTAAAATATTGCTATAGGTAAGAAATATAATTAAGTTTAAGAAATGGTCGGATCTTGAAACACAAAGCGCCCGGACCATTGATTCCATAAAAGCAAAGCTACAAACTAGCCACCATCAGCCTCGATCGCCAAAGCCGGAGCATAGATTTTATGCCATAGCTGGAGTGAAAGGAAAACCTGGTCGCAGAATTAAACCTAACAAAAAACTTCACGTTACGAAAATGACTCTTTGGTTGTAATTCTAGCGTGGCGCATTGACACACCTTCCACGCTAGAATTACAACCAAAGAATCATTCTTGTATAAAAAAATTGGTGCATATAACAACGAGGTAACTGTGCATCCCTGCAGTATTGCTTTAGCTTTACTGAAACCAAAATTACATAAACCACCAGTAGATGGAAATTCCTCAATTTTTCACTACTTATTTAAAATAGGTAATTTTTGTGTCCTGTGGTTCTAGCAGTGCTGCTTAGAGTGCTTTCACAATTTCTTAACATTGCCAGAATTCAAGACGATGGAAAAAAGAATTGAAGCTGTGTAGCATAATCATAAACAACCGAGGGAGGGAGGGGGATGCATTTTTTCTCCCGGATTCCTATTTTTGTTTAGGTCTATTGAAACTTCAATTGTTGGTGAAGCTTAAGTGGTTTGCCGGTACAATCTGATCATTATTATATATATGTACATAGTTTTATACAAGTACAAACTTTTATTTTCAATGCACAGAGTTTTATAGAAAGGAAATTGGAGTCGAGTTATCCCATTCAACAAAATTCAAAGTTTTTACATCCTAGATACTAAAAAACAGATGTTTTTACATTTGAACTTGCAGCAGAAATTCACTTTAAAAGTTTGTTACAATTTTGAAGCACGCTTCTTCCAGACCAATTAGAGCAAAAGAAGGTCTTCTTCTGGACCAATTAGAGCAAAGGAAGGTCTGCTAGCTTGAATGCAGTCAGCTAATGTTGCATGCAAGGCAAGCAACAAGACAATGTGTTTTCGTCTGCCATAACGTCCACATCTGCAAGCAACAAACAAAAAAGGTTAAAGATAAACAAGGATCGAAAAAAGCACACTGAAATGGACAAGTAAACTTAAAAACTGACAGTCTTCTCGTAGATCTTCTCGCAGATCTTCAAGAACGCGGCAACAAGAAATAAAGCTCAAGCAGGCAATATAACTCGTCACACAGACGCAATAACTCGTCACACATATGCAGAGACGTAAGAAGTCGTCACAACACTAAAAAACGTGCTCCAAATCTGGCAAAAAGGACATCAAATGGAAGCTAGAGCAAAGGCGCCACAGTAAAAGCAAACTCTGAGGCAAGTGCCACAGCAGCGCCTCTAAAAAATGGCCTTTTCTATCGGGCTTACACCACATCCGAAACTTCGAGAAAGAAACGATACACGTATGCAATAAGCTTTTTGCGGCGACGCCTTTCAAATAAGGTGTAAATCCACATGTCATAACCTTATAATAACCAAGAGATAATCATGAGACATGAAGAACCATGAAATAACCATGAGATATCTATAAACATCAAAGATTACCTACTCCGGTTCTATGAAGGCCACCCGGGCTGATCAGGCCCTGCAGCAAATACGATCAAAAAAGGGGGAACGCATTTCCAACTTGTGGCTCTTTACATAATCAAAATTTCTTATATCAAATGTTTTCTAGCTGGAAATATGTGGATTCATTCCAACGCAGAGTCACAGATAGTCATTCTCGATAAGAAACCATTGCACCATTGCGACCAACTCCAACAATGGCAAGAGATCCACAAAGAACAGGGTTATGCTGCAAGATGTTGCTCCTTCAAATTGCGGTGCTCTTCTGCAATACCGCAGTGCTCTTTCGCCCTTCCGGTGGTGTTTCCGGCCCGATGAACGGCTTTCATGGGCCGGATCTTGAGCCATCACAAGGAAATTATCAATAAGTAGTTATGCATTTAAGTAAAAACTTCGGCCAGAAAATCTCGGAATGGCCTCAATCGCCTCATGAACAAAGAAATCGTCAAAAGCAAGGAGCTTAGCCATGTTGAAATAAAGACTTCGATAGAGAGGTAGTGGCAAGCAAAAAATCTCGAAAGTTTACCTCAAAAAGATCTCAAAGCCTCGACAAAGAGAGAGCTGGCCAATAATAAAAAGCACCTCTACCACCCTTTGTCCGAAAAAAATACAAGAAAATGCCAAGCCACGAAATTTTCGGCCAGTGATTTTGAAGGATGTTTTTTAACAAAATGGAGGTCTTTGATTTGGAGTTACATAGTCTTGGTTTGGAATTTCAACCCTCTACTATGTGCGACATCTTATTGACCTATACTATAAAATACTAAGGGTTTGCAGCCTTAGTGTGCATTTATGCGGAGCAAAAATAATCCTCCAACCATTGAATAAAACCAATACATGAAAATCCACGATTGAAATACAAATGACAACAATTTTTGAGACCATGTAAAGACGGCTTTCATATTACAACCAAAAGAAGGATTACAACCTTTATATTTCAAGCAAAAACAAGGACCACATTTTACATTCATAATAACATCATCTTTGCCGTGACAAATATGTCGATCCACATAACTTTCCTCATAACAGAATATTTACAGACAAAAGGTTGAAAGCAAGAACACAGGAAGACTGCAAGACGACTCCACCCATGCTGAAGCCACCACATGTCTTCAAGCCTGCATAGTCCCAGGATGCCTGGCCGCCATACGATCCAATGCATTGAGATGGCGCACAAAAATGCCCTTCAGCAGATTGACATGTCCCTGAAAAGATCGACGCTGCCTCAACGAAATCTTCAGATCCTCCATCTCCAAGCACTCCAAAGCATCCTGAATCCTCTGCAAACTGTTGCACAGACTATCCTTCACATCTCTAATTCCGCTAAGAACTTCCTTTGACAGCAATTCCACGTCCACATGAACATAAAAGCACTCAGACCCCTTCCTGACAGCACCATTTACATTGCAACTCTGCAAATCCTCCGCTGATTCGCCATCCGAATCACTGTCTATCTTAATGATGTCCCGAGGCAAACCATTGTCACCAACACCACCTACAGCAACCTCATTCACTACCACACCTACAAAACATCAATATTTACATGTCAACATGTGAGACAAAAACGCACAGCCAGTACCTAGTCTACATCAACACTCCTATCACCCGAATGCAAAGGGATAAACTCTGGCCAAGGCTCATAAAGGGCAGGAGCAGGGGCATCTATGGGCACACTGTCATCCTTGAAGGCTGCCAAGACAGCCTCATCGTCACTACTGTCAACATCATCCCAAATCCATTTTCTCCTCCTCCCAACGCGCTCTACAGGCACAACTCCAGGTGGCGTATCAAAGATTACTGAACAGACATCCTTAATGGAAGCGCACCTTGGGTTTAACGTGAGCCTCCAGGCTGCCTCAACTCGCTGCTGTGATATGAATGCGCAGTTCATGGGCAGCACCCATGCACACTCAAAACAAATTTATGGGTCCTCAACATTGCAGTCACAGCTTGCTCCAATGATGCACTAAGCTGCCTCTTGCCATGGTATAAAACAAAATGGCAGGCCCTAGCCAAAAGATTTCGATTGTCCAAAGTGACACATGACTTGATTTCACCTGCACCATACAATGCATACAGATCTTTTCCCCTAGCCATCTGCTCCGTGCTGACGTTCTTCACATGATGCCTGAAATGCATTTTACCAAGATCCTTTAAGCAATACCCAATCATACCTTCATAGCAGTGTAGTTTTGTATCCTTGAGGGCTTTGCATAGAATTACTCCTCCGACTGGCTTGTGAGTATCCCAGCTATTTCTTCAATCTCACATTCACCATAGCCGGAGTGCTAAGATTGGTTGCTGCAACTCGAAGAACACACTGGATATGAAGATGGTCTAACTCAGACCCCCGTTCTTGGCTGACCACCCCAGATATACATTCTTTATCCAAGAAGCTACAAACTGAAACATACAGTACTTCCCATACATCCAGCCCACCCACACTCGCTGTTACACTGACGTCAATAGAAGAAGGTTCATCCATAGCCTCACCACAACTCATTCTCAACTTCTTATTTCTTCCTCCCCTGGCCACCACCTTCTTTGGCAACACATGTTTCTTACCTCTGAAATTCTGTCTGCCTGGCCCCTTGTTTTCAAACAAACGCAGACACTCCACGAACTGCCAACTCTTATCCCCAGCTGCATCCTCCCCACCTGCGTCCAACTTCTTGCCCTGGCCTGTATCGGTCAAAAGGGGCTCTGACTGCTCCACAAATGTGCTCCCATGAAAATTAGAATTCTCAGAGAGCTTAAACCCTTCCCACAAAGCCTTGCATTCTGCAACAACGCTACTTTTAGGAGGACGCCCCTCAACATCCAGACTGCCCCTGCCCCTGCCCAATACCTCCCTGGCCAGCCTCCTCAAGAACATGACGGCTGCAAGACTGAAGCAAACTCAGATACCTGCAGGAGACCCTGATTCTGCTGCCATAACTGAGAGAAGCTTGGAAAACAATGGACGGCCATGCACCTTATAAACTACTCGAAAACCTTCTGGAACAACAACCCCTCCTGAACGACATGTGCAGGGTGTCAAAGAGTGGCGATTAATCGCCAAATGGCGAAATTTTAGGACCTTGGTTGAAAAAAATGGCGAAATGTGATAGAGGACCATTGTTAAAAAAAAGAAAAAAATCGACAACATGAAATTTTTCCATTCGAAAATTTGTCGACATTTTGCCATTCGAAAATTGTAACAGTCGAGGTAGGTGAGCCGATTCGCCTTCAATGAGGACGGATCTGCATGCCATTAGAATACGAAATAGCCATATTTTTCTACTTCATTCATCCGTAAGAGGTACGAATCATTATCTAGATCTTATAGATTATAAGCTTGAAGTCTTTCGATTGTATGAAAATGGGGATTCGGGATTGCTAATAACAGGAATCAGTAAGCTTTCATACAAAAGCTTTTATCTGTTTATCAAAGCACATATTATTCATGGCTTGCACTCGATTTATGTTTGCAGGCAACTCAGAACATCATATTCGAATCAGTGCACTTGCTTTAGATGGAGTATTTCAGGTAAAGAAACATTTTGCTTGACGATTTTGTGTGAATTTTTTATGGATCCGTTCTGTTACTGTGTTACCTGAACTGGAATCTCCATGGATATCATCAAATCTTTGCTATAAATGTGTTCAATTCCTTGCACTTATCATTCTAGTTTCTGTCAGAAGTTATAAAGCCAGAAGTTTTTGAGGGTATATATCGCAGAAGTTCTAAAGCTTGAGAGTGCACTATTGGAAACCTTTCCTTTCTATGCAGCTTGCATTATCAAGCATCTATGCTCACAGTCCTTAAAGAGGCTTCTCATATTTCTTGCTTCTCTTAAACAGTCCTTTCTTGCTTCTCATACCGGCTTTATTCTGTATTTATTGCAGGACTGTGTAAATTCAGCAAGCAGAAATTTCACGACAAAGAAGTATAATTGACTATTCTAATGTGTCAAAGGATGCAGATCCCAAATGCAGTAACATAACACCTTCAAGCAATGATAAGAATGGTTGCTTGGACAGTTCAAATGATGCGCCACTCCTTTCTTCTAGGGGCTTACGGAAGAAAAGGAAAAATGCATATGCTATTGGTCGGTCTTTTAGACAAGATTGGGTAACAGAATTTCCTTATATTGAGCAAGCGATTGTAGATGGAGGAGAGTGGGTCAGGTGTAAGGTCTGCTCTTTGGCACGTAGTAGAGATGTCCTTATCCAATGCAAGTATGATGGCATTATGAAACACCATGGCAAGAAGAGGTTCATGATACGAGATGAAAATGGTGAGCAACAAGAGGTCATTGAATGGGTTCCTGATAATAAGCATAGAAAAAATGTGGAAGAGTATAAAGATAATTTGTTAAAGATTGAGCAAAAGCAGAGCAAACTTACTCCATTGCATATGTTATTTTCCAGGCAGGATAGATTGAACTTTGATGCCAAGGTAATTCAAATGCGATCAGTTTTTCACTTGCTTAAGAATGGGAAGCCTATGAAGGATTATCCAAAGTTGCATTCTTTTTTACTTGCCCAAAAAGTTCCCTTATGTCCCATTTATCATTGGAGTAATTCAGCTGGCTGGGAGTTCGCCAATTATATCAATGAAGCTTTGAAGGTAGAGTTCAAAACAGTAGCAAAGAATGCTAATTTCTTGTCTTTATCTATGGACGAGGTGAGTGCAGTTGACAATACTGCTTGGGTTGCAATGCATCTTTATGCAGTGGTTAATTTTCAACGCAAGTCCTACTTTTTAGGGATTCAGAAGCTTGCTCTGAGTGCTGATGCAGAAGCATTGTTTAATGTTCTTCTTGATAGTTTATCTAATGTTGCAGGCTTGAGTAAGTTAGAATGTGCGAGAAAATTAGTTTGCTTTGGTGCTGATGGTGCTGCCGTGATGCAAGGCAGCAGAACTGGATTAGGGGTAAGGTTGCAGTCTAAGCTTGCACCTTATTTGAACGTGATTCATTGCATGAGCCATAGAACAAACTTGGCATACAAGACAATTTCAGATTCTCCGCTTGTTGCCAAGGTAGAATTGGCCGTTAGAACCTCGTATAAATTTTTTAGTAAGAGTTCCAAAAGGTGTGCAGCATTTCGAGCTTTTGCTGATGGATTGACTGATGGAAAGAAACTTTTGAAGGATGTAACCACACGCTGGATTTCTTTACACGGGCCTGTCAAACGTCTCTGCGAAGAATACGTCTCATTGGTTGGTTTATTAGATGAGATGAGTTTTGATGAAGACAGTAATACTGCACAGAAAGCGAGCGAACTTTTACAAATTCTGACAGACTTTGAAACTATTCTAACATTGTTTGCATTGAAGCCTCTTTTGTCCAAGTTGAATTATCTGATAAAGATTTCGCAGGATAAGAATATTTTCATTCCTGAATACACACTGGCTAGGAAAATGATGCAGACAGAGCTTCAGAATCTATATCTTGATAATAGGTTGACCGGAGAATCTTGCTTCCAGTTGCATAAAGATTTATTTGTCCTATGGAATAAGATGGCAGCAGTTGGATCACAAGAAAGCTTTTTGCAATACGATCCTAGTGGCATATTATCCATCTACGTAAAAGGTAAATTTATTCGAACGTATGTTAGAAAGAAAGGAGGTAGAGGAGGTCATTATCGAAAATGCGACTTTAAGAATTCTGATATGCCTGAGTATGTGGAAAAGGTTAAGCTTCATATGAGACAAGTAAGTATTTCAATCATCTCGTAGACATAATTTGGAAAAAAGAGAGGAAATCCTTTCTAATTTTGAAATTGTATGTTTTCTAATACTTCTGGATTGTATGTAGGTCACAAATGACTTGGTCACTGAGTTGCGCTCACGTTTTCCACCTGAAAATGTACTTATCGCAACTGGTATTGTTTTTCCCCAATTTTGGATTAATGCACATGGCCAGTCAACAATATCAAAGAACTTTGTAGAAAAATCAGAAACCATCCAGGAGTATTTCTGCTCCAGCAAGACTATTGGCTCTGAAGCCATTGATGGAATTTTGGATTGGGAACAACTTAAGATCCAATCCAAGCTCTTCGGCACTACAATGTACGAGCAGGTCAAAGAACTTGAGAAACCTTCTGAATTTGGTAGTGCAAGTCGTCTTTGGCAGCTGCTAGGTTCCAATAGCGTGTTACGCATTGCTCTTTCTGAGTACTTCAAATTGGCAGAACTATGTTTGTGTATGATTCTTGGCAGCGTGGTGGATGAAAGATGCTTTAGTACGATGACCTTCATAAAAAACAAGCTGCGGAACAGATTAGATGGTAGCTTAGATGCAGCATTAAGAATATACAGTTGTGATTATGAGTTAGATAATTTTCCTTATGAAATGGTTTATGAGCTTTGGAAAGAAGATTGCAAACGCCGTGGAGTTTCCAAAACACATGTTGAAGGTGTTAGCGTGAACACAACCATAATGGATGACGAGGTTGGCAATGATCCATCTCATGACGGAAATTTATGGGAACTTCGCAGTCTCAACTAGACTTGAAGGTGTGTCCTTTTCTTGCAATATTTAGACCTCAAGTTGATTTTTGTAGAAGTTTCTATTGTAATATGCATGTGCTGTGAATGTTGCAAAACAGTCAGGTCTGTTTAAGTAAACTGCAACTGATCAGAACTTGTTGGTATAATCTGTATTCTGTAACAGGTCCTTGTGCATGTTGTTTTCAAGGGAGCCAGCTCTATATCCCTTGAAGTTTCATTTATTACTTTGTTGACAGATAATTGGAAGTGTCAATTATTTTCTGATGGGAAATCATGTGCCAACAGCTCCGGTATAAATGAAATGAAACGATCATTTTCTACGTCATAGTTTACTTCTATAAGCCGCTATTTATATTTGTGGACTTTGAACACATGCAATCTATCTTGCAGACTCTTAGATCTGTGTTGATGCAATGTTATTTTCCATAGACATGCATAATGGAAAATTCAGGAAGACATGCACAATGGTAGGCATTGTACTTTCTAAGCTGCATAAATTTTATGCTGATGTGCTTAAACACTACCATAAAAAAATGCTATCAGAAGTTCATTGATATCAGAAGTTCAGAAGTTCAGAAGTTCAGAAGTTCAGAAGTTCACTTATTTATAAGCAGGTTGTATCAGAAAGTTTAAAAGCTTGACTGAAAGTTTAGGCTCAGGAAGTTTTAAAGCCACGTCCAGACTGCAAGTAAAAAGTCTATGTACATGAAGATCAAAATGCCCAAGGCCGGATTACTGAAAATTGGTGCCGTTGGAGGTCTGTGAAGCCTGAAAATAGAGTTAACGTTGACGTTTTAAATGCCAACGGATTACATGTCTGTACAAAACGGATAATGCCCATTTGTGTTATTGCTAGCTTATCCCATTTAAATTTACATCTAAATTATAAGGCAATTGTACCTAGATTAAATCCTGCCTACGAACTAGACGGAATCCTAGTCTGTACAAGGCATCTGGTAAATGGAATCTTAATAGGAACATCTTCCTACGAGGTACATCTAGGTACAAGATTAGGACGAAAGCTTATTTAATAAGATTTCGTTTGTTATTTAATGGACGGATGCATAGGAATGTTGACAAATGGGATAATTAAATGGACCTTAGGAAGTTTAGGTAATTTGCCTTATTGCTAGCTTATCCCATTCCAGCAATATAGCTAAACCTAATATTCATTTGGAAGTTTATTCTAGCAATCTAAACCTAGTAGTTAACATGATATCATGTACATCATTCTTGCATTCCAATTGACAAGGAATCTTGGCATCTTAGAATGGAGGGATTAGGCAAAATCGGTCGTTTTCCATTGCTACAGTAACATTCGACCTCTGATATATGATATATAATATTTTTATTTGAGGGCATTACCATTGCAAATGTTCACATTACTTTTATAATTTACATATCACATTTAAAATCATCTCCAATGTCAAAAAATTTACAACTAAAAACATGCCACCCTTTCTAATATATCTAACTCATAGATCTACACTGTACAAACGTGAAACAAGATCGAGATAGGAGTTCGAGATAGATACAGGGATCAAATAGTCAGAAAATCGAGTGAACCCCTATTAGATCCACCATTAGATGTACATAGATATTGTAGGGTTGAAGATATCTCAATTTCGTGTAGAGGATAAAATGGGCAATTGAGGATAAAATGCTAGACGTAGTGCGAAAGATGTTAAGCACTACTACAAAATAGTATAGCTTGGAAATGGATAATTGAGGATAAAATTCTAGACTTATGTACTTTACAATATTTTAAGGCATATTGCACTTATCGTTTTAACGAAACCATGAAACGCACTTCGTTCAATGGGAGTTTAGGAAACCAATGAAACACACTTAGAAAATGAAGGTAAAAACTTGTATTTTTAACTACCACCAAAAAATCGCCAACACAAGAATACGTAGAAGCTATAATCTTTGAACTTTAGCCAAGTTGAAAGATAATTCAAGAGCTCTATTTCATCAAAATTCGCCAAACACAAATTATTGAGCTTTTGGTATTTTCCATAGTTTAGCCAACCCTTAATGCAATCATAAAACATTTAAGGGCCTTAAAATTTACCCTGGACATGTGAACCGCCACTGCAATCCCCTCAGCCACATCCCGCAAGCCAGGACCTTCCAGATTGGAATAGGGGCCACATGCATGAATCCGGCCCCTGTCCCCCGAGAACGTAGAAAGGAAACTAACAAAATAGCAAGAAGACGAACCATTGCAATAAAAGCCACTAAAAAAAAAAAAAGCAATCACCCAATAAAACCTTTGCCCAAAATCTTAGCAAAAGATCTACAGCAAACCTTCTGGGCCTGGTTCAAACCAGGGAAGATAAATTCTCAAATTCTAACTAGGTCTGGTCTTTGTAGTATTGTATTTGCTAGATTAGATTCTTGATGGTCCTTGATGGAGGGCCATGAAATTATGAAGTGGGGTCATGCAAGAATAGACCAAACCTTGCCGGATGGCGAGATAAGGAGCATGCCCTTGGAAATGTTTTCGTGTCTTCCCCTTGATCTGTTAAGATCTCACCATGGCCGCATGGATTCTATATGGGCTTGCAACTCTCTTTGTCTGGAATCTATGGCGCCTCTTCAAGCATTACTTCCTCTGGCCTCGACATATCAGAGCTCTTTTCTTGCAGCAGGGTATCACAGGGCCTCCGTCACTTCCCTTGGTTGGCAATATGCTGCAGATTTTTGATCTGAGAGCAAAAGCTCGTCTCAACGATTTCAGCGAAGTCACACATGATATTGTTGACCATGTTCTGCCTGATCTTAAATTCTTTTCCGAACAGTATGGCAAACCATGCTTGACATGGTTTGGGGATGAGCCAAGGTTGGTCATACATGACCCGGATATGATAAGGGATGTCCTCTCTAAGAAATCAGGCCATTTTGGCAAAAGCCCCATGTTGCTTAAATTTATAGAGGATCTTACTGGAAATGGTCTAATAACTGCAGATGGAGAGGATTGGGCACAGAGAAGACGAATCGTGTCTCCTGCATTTCATGCAGAGAAGCTCAAGGTACCAATTATTCTATCATTCTGATTAGCATTATGAATATAGCATATATTGTGATCCTTGTTGTAAGTGTAGGCAATGGTGTGTGCCATGGTCAACTGCACCTTAGAGATGGTGCAAAAATGGGAGCTAGCTATTGATGAGCATGGTTCAGCAGAAATTGAGGTTTCAGGGCAGTTTAACTGCTTGACTGCAGATATAATATCGCACACTGCATTTGGGAGCAGCTATGAGAAGGGACAGAAGGTGTTTGAACTTATGAACTCTTTAGGACGCATTCTACCTAAGGCCCGACGACTGTATTTGCTTCCTGGTGGCAGGTAACATGCTCTATCTTTTCTCCAACTTTTCTGTTGTGTGTTGAATCGAATTGGGCTTGCATATTTTATTGCCTAGGTTCTTAGCAATATTGTTCCGAAGCTAACCTCCATATGACATCATCTATATTCTGTTGCAACCATACCACGAAAATTAAATCTCTGTCTGTATTATGAATTATAGTTGTGATTCAAATTTCAAATGACATCTGAGCACCATCATTCGTAAAGTCTATGGATATCACAATGCAGATATAGTTTGCACTAAATTTACGCAAAGGCTATCTAACCAAGAATGTGACATATAAAAAATACTTCTGCTGCTATGGATGCATGAGCAAAGAGGTTGACGTTCTCATTTATTTGCAGATTGATTCCTATTCCTATTAATCTGCAGATCAGGAATATAAAGAAACAACTTAACTCTATACTTGGAGACATGGTTAAAGCAAGGAGCTTAATACACAATCATGACTATGGAAATGATCTTTTGGGGCTTATGCTAACAGAGGCAGCAGTTGGTGAGAAGAGTCATGGGAACTTTGGGAATAAGAAATTAATAGAAGAATGCAAGACATTCTATCTCGCTGGCCATGAAACAACATCTACCTTGTTAACATGGAGTTTAATGCTTTTAGCGAAGTACCCTATGTGGCAAGATCTTTCGCGTAACGAAGTACAGGAAGTCTGTAAGGGCAATCTGCCAGATGCTGAAATACTTGGGAAGCTGAAGATTGTAAGTTCTTGTTCTTCTATACATTCCAGATATATTTTTGACCATCATACGCTAGTGATGCTTATGGCTATTGTTATGTCAGGTTACAATGGTGATCAATGAAACGTTACGACTGTATCCTCCAGTAACTTTAGTGAATAGGAGTGCTGCCAAAGACATTCACCTCGGGAGGTTGCTAATTCCAAAGGGAACTGGACTGATCATCCCCATTCTTGCAGTTCATCACGACCCCTCCCTATGGGGTCCTGATGTAAACGAGTTTAATCCAAATCGATTTGCTGATGGTATTGCAAATGCCTGCAAACATCCGGTGGCATTCATACCTTTTGTATCTGGGCCTCGCGTTTGTGTTGGCCAAACTTTTGCTGTTATGGAAGCTAAGATTGTATTGGCCATTATTTTGTGTAGGTTCAAATTTCATCTCTCCCCAAGTTACATACACAATCCAACCGCTAAGGTTACTTTGAGACCACAGCATGGCATGCCAGTTATGTGTGAGAGGTTAGAGACTATGTGAGAAGTTATAGAATTCACAGATTGCAGTGCTAGCATGAATTGAATAATAATACATTGGGGATGAACCTTCATATGAATGTCCGATAAAATGATTAAACATGAGTTGCGAACTTATTCTAAAGCTGATCCCAAGATGATATGAATGTATTGTTGAATGTAATGGTCACGTATAACTGAATTGAATATATAGTGGATTAATTTTGTTGCAAAAAGTATTTGATTAGTCCTTGGCAAGATAATACAAGCTGGTTGTTACAATGCAACGGGAGAGCTTGGCAGAGCTTGTGAAGAAAGAGCAATGTCTCATTTACTTGTCTTTTCTTTTCTTCTCCTTTGGCGATCACAAAATGACATGGAGATATCCTCGATTCAAAGGGCAATGTCGTGTTGTGTGTGTGTGTGTCCTAGACCAGTTGGCCTGCAAACATGTTTGCGAGTCCCGGCAATGTAGTTGTGTGTGTGTCTGATAGCTTTGCAAACAAAAAATTTGCAAGTCCCACCTTTTCTATAGTTTCGTGGTCGCCATGTTTCGTGCACTTAAGAGGCAGACTTAAAAATGGAGGCACGATCAAACTCAAAATTTGTTGAAAACATGTTTTTTGGATACCTAATGTGTTTTGTTTCATATGAACAAAAAATCGCCTGATTTTGACATTTCTAAAAAAAGTTAGAGTAGGCGGAAGAGGAGGGGTTGTAATGGCCCCCTCCGTGAGGCAGGTCTCCTTCCTAGCGCGCAGGGGTTTCCATCAACTTCTTTGAAGCTTTTCAAGAGATTTAGGAGGAAAACGTGGCAGATGTCTATATCCTCAGAAAGCTCTTTCAAATAGCTTTCAAATGCACGTGTCCATGTGCTAAACAAAGATGGGAAAGAGAAGTTATGACACTTTTAGTGAGGAGCCTATAAATCGTGGGGGATGGGCCCATAAACCATGGTGGATAGACCCTGTTATCATGACATCAAATCTTAGCCATTGATTTTTTATTTTAACGGCCTGCAACATATGTTAAAGGGAGGGGGGGTGAGCGATGACGGGTCCATGTGCCAAGGAAGGCAACCATACCCTAGTCCTCTAGATTGCTATTTATATAACTTGCAAATAAAGTAATCCGTCAAATGAAATGATGCTTTGAATCATTTTCAAAACAATGATTGTGACGTGAAGATGGATATTTTTTATAGGAATTTTGGGCTTTCCTCTTACAACTATAACCTTCTCGAACCACAATATTTCTGTGCGGCACATATCTGTTTAAGATTCTGTTGAATGCTTTGTTTTATGAATGTATTGTTTCTTTTATTACGTTCTTTCTTCTTTGTGATTCAAGTCACTTCTTTGAATGTTCTTTGTGATTTTAAGTACCTTTTTGGATGTTCTAATTTGCAAATAAAGAAAATATTAGAATTCTAAACTCTAGGACTAGCCATGGAACAAATGGAAGTAGATTGTGCATGCTCTAAGATTCTAGATCATTGAACCATACAACTTTGAAGCTAAATAACTAGCTGAGGCTTGATGTATTTAGATGTAAAAGAGGGGACAAATTAGCTAATGAATGTTATGATCAAAGGCAAAGGGAGTAGACCCTGCCCAGTTATGAAACTAAATTTTAGCTCGAAAAGCCGACACTTAATGGATCGTCTTTAAGGGATGCTATGATATTCTTACCTATCCCAAAGGGACCTAATGCTGCATCCAATTAGGATGAGGCTTCGGGAGAGGAGTTCCGAGGTTATTTGGGACTACAAAATGGTCTCTACAATTGAATGCTATGGTTTGGAAGCCCAAGATGTTACCCACTAAATCCTGGTCGCCTCTATCTGTAAAGAGCTTGGAAGGGGTGAAAGGAAGTGGATCTGTTGCCTTCCACATTTTAACATGGCGTGCTGTTGGAAGAAAGCTCTTGGTGTCATGTAAGATTTCTTCTTCGTTCATATTTCGTCTTTTGCTTATGTTTTGTTTGGTATGTATTTGGAGTTGCAGGCACGCATCAAGGTATTCTAGTGGATCTGGCAAATATATCCTTTCAAGAGCATCGAGAAGTCCATATAATCCACCGAAACTGAAATTGTAGTATTCTCAAAATGTGAAGATAAAATCTTCATATTCACATGCAAAATTTACAGTCTTTTTCTAAGACTTAGTTATGTACAAAAGTGTGAGGAGTGATGAGGGATGGATCTAGCATGTCATCATGTTCATTTATGCCATCCTCATCATCTTCACTTCTTTCACTGTCACTCGAGGAAGTGCTTGAGTTTTCGTCCTTCTCTTTATCAACAGATGGTGAAGCATTGCCACCACCACTCCCTTCTTCATCCTCTTCCTCGTAATTACAAGCCTTTTTAAGCAAATTGATAGTCCTCTGGCGTAGACGATTGTCAGATTTCAATTTGAAATCATAGCACAATATAGTCACGTCACTTAGATTCGGCCCATCCCTACAACCCACTTTCTTGGACTTTCTCCCTTTTCCTTGGCTTCTCATTTCTAACTCATATCTACCTTCAAAGGCATTTTCTGAGCGTGTTGCAAGCCAATGAATCTTAAGTTTAGTGACTAGGCCTTCCTCCTTGAATGTATCAAGTACTTTTGCTATCCAAAAAGGTCGACTTTGTCATCCTCCTCAGTTGGAAGAGCAATCAGCATACCTTTGGCAATTTCTGTGATATTACCTTGAGGCTCATTCCTACGACTTGGTCTGAGGTACATGACTCGATCCTCGTCTTCCTCTACTACAGGTGCTACTGTAGCATTGCTTGGATCTGCCTGGTGCTGGGGTTGATGGAAGGTGTTAGGCCATTGAAATGGCTCTTGCAACTGTCTTAGAGCTAGGTTTTGCATAACAATTTTTTGTTCAAGAAAGAAGTTTCTCCACCACATCCGATCTTCTTCTAAGAAGTACTTAAAGTCTGAGGAAATTCCAATTTCAATGGCTTTTAAGGATGTGACTGGGGTACTTTTCTTCTGCTTGGACTTTTTAGGATTTTTGAGAGGAAGTTGCTCAGCTCGTTCTACAAAGCAAGTGTCTGGAATAGATTTAAGGAAGCGCAATCCCTCTGGTGGACTCCAGTTCTTGGTTATGATATACTTCTTCCCCTGTAAGAAGCTTTGTCCATCCTTCAAGTAGAACTTGATGTGATGTTGAAAGATGAGATCATTCAACTTGTTCACAGGGTAAAAGCATGTTAAGGTGTACCACTTTTGGAACCTGCAAAAGTACATACACTAGGTACTTTAGAACTGGGTACTTTCTCATTTTTCTTTTCATTAAAACTAGTACAAAAGTTCAAAATAAAAGTCAAGGACGCATTAATATTCAAAGTTAGGATAAATATAATGCTATCGAAGACCAAAATATATATAAAAGTTTTAAAATGTACCTTTTATTGACATATTATACAGGTACCCAGTACCCAGTCCTGGGTACCTTTTTAGGTACTTTTTTAGTCACTAAATAATACTTTTTAAGGGACACCCTAACATGCTTTTACCCCACAGCCTGTTCTCTGTCTGAACGTTGAGAGAAAACAAACTCTCTGAAGTCAGCAGTCTCTTTAAGATGCTCAATCACTGGAACAGGAGTGTAAGAATCTTCAATAATTCGAACTAAGGTAGGATCAATAATTCGAACTAAAGTAGGAAGACAAAAAGCCTTCTTCCTTCTAAGGCGCACAAGTGTGGCCTACAAATAAGAATCCGAGCTTGACTTTTCTAGAGATCCCTACCTCCACTAACATGGCACAGTAAGCAAAGAGTGTTTGATGCTTGTTCTCCCTTGTAGTATTGTCAAGTTGCAGGTAGAGCACTGGTGGTAATTGCTCTTGCTCGCACAGGACCTTGTTAAGAATTGTAATTGTGAGGTTCGAGTCATCATGCAAGTTTGGATACGTCAAAAATACTTTGCACTTTAGACTTCCTTTGAAGACCATAGCTCCTACAAGGTGGACCTTAACAAAACATTCCTCTGGTACATCTTTAGGAATATTCAAGAAATGGGGTAGAGTAGTTTTTTTTCTTATCCATTCCATCGATTACAATGAACATATATTGCAGTGGACGTTCGAGAGCTTTTTTTCTGTGCTTGGCAAGTTTTCTTCTCTCTGCTGCTTGTTGTTCACGATGTCTGGCAAGGTTCTGTTGCACATTATCTGTTGAAGAAATCAGGTCAAAACATTGCTTTAAACAAGTGAGAGAGTAGAGAACTTGAGCTTACTTCTTTCGACCTCTGTCTTTGCAGTTTCTCATTGACTCTTCAATTCTGCACACCTTGAGCAAACAAACATTCTGTGTCTCCTGAGAATTTTCACAAGATCGAATTCACTTTTCCACAGTCTAGTGAAGTGTGAGTCAGAGATGTGTTGAAACTGAATGCAAGTCTCTTTGTATTCGTTGAAGACATCTTTTTTGTGATGTTATCCGTCAAATGATACATGTTGCTGTTAGGCAAATTTTCACATATTTCTCTAAAATATTTCTCCATCCATGACACAACAGCGAGGGCATGCATAGTTATAACTCTTCTTGATCCACAGTGATCATCAATTGCTAGGTTTTTATCCAGTCTTTTGTGCATTCAAGACATTCTGGTGGACCCTAAATGATGGACAACCATAAAGCATTTTTGGCAGACTTATTCACGGTTAATGTAGTGTAAGAAGGTATTGTGATCAGGTCTTATATAATAAGCCAAGTAGGCATTCTGATATGCCAATATCATTGAACTGTAGTTGTCTCTAACTGCTCGTAATTTAGACATGTTAAATTTGTTGATACAACCCAATGAACAACATTTAGTTCTGAAAAGTCTCCTCATTTTGTGCTCGTCCATAAGGTTTTTCCTTCTTATAGAGGAGCATGCTCTTGAACTAAAATCCACCTTGAATTTCTTGGAGGACTGGCTGGAGAAAGTGTAATCTCGGTGCACCTCATTGGTGTCTTCATCTTCTGATGAGACTTCTACTCTAGGGGTGACCTCCTGTGCCCTTAGTGGTATGCTTGCAGAGGAAAACAAACCACGTGAAGCTGTACCCGGATAACTCGGAGGCACAATATTGAATGAAGGAGATGGGTCATAAGACGACGTGCCAGCAAATGTTGTTGCAGCTTCTTCATGAGGAGTTCGTTGAAACATGTCCCTTACAACAGACTGGAATTCTGCAAACCCATGTGTCACTACGGTTGTGTGAAGAGGAGTAGATGATGCTGGATCATCTTCATTTGTAGTGAAGTCGTGGTGGGAGAAGCGGTGTAGAATCTCGCAGTCTTCTGAGCGTGTTGCAGTCCTTGTTTGTCTAAGCGAAACGTGCAACTGATGAGGCAATGAAAGGAGAGGGTAGTCTGTTTCCTACTGGACTTGGAGAGGGTTGGAAAGGTGGTGGCAATCTACTAGTTACTGGACTCGGAGTGTCTTCGAGCAGCAACAAGGACCTTGTCGAGGTAGGAGTTGGAGAAGCATCTGCGTCACGTGTTCCATCTGAGGTAGACGTACTAGAGGAAACAAAAGGTGGCGGAAGATTGTTCACGATGCGGTTAACCATCTTAAACAACTGCAAAACAATGGGGGCATATAAGTAACTCACTGGCATGGAAAAAATTAGTGGCTAAACTTAGCTAAATGGCGAAATTTTGGCCTTGTTTAAAAAAAAATTGGCTAAACTATGGCCCTTTTTGGGCTAAGAAAAATAAAATTTTAGCCAAGTCTATTTCACACCCCACCTCCATTTCGTCCGACTTTAGCTAATCGCAAGAAAGTGTGACTGCCAAAATTTGAAAAGTTTAGCTAAAACTTAGAAGCTTTTACGTCAAATTTTAGTATACTTTAGCCAAATTATCCTATAGCCTTTATATTTATTATGGTCAGTTAATATTTAGGTCCTAAATTAGTGCAAAATAGTCAAAAGATAGAAGATTTTTCTTTTAAAAAATAGTAGTTTAGCAAAACGTAAGAAAGTACAGGTGACAAAATTTAGAAAGTTTAGCTAAACATTAGAAACTTTCACCTCAACTTTTGGCATACTTTAGCCAAGTCTATTTCACCACTTTCAATATAAAAGTTCCTTAATTTTTTCCCTGCTCACTGGGCGGTTGTGCAATTGCTATTCGAGAATATAAAAAGGTATTTCGAAATACTGTTTCATGTGGTGCATTTGCTGTGTGAGTGCATGAAACCTATTCCGGAATATACTAGTCCATCCTGTCTGGACAAGACATATTCCACTTTACATAAAAATAGATAACTGACAATAGTCTACCTTTAAAAAGGAAAATTGAGCGCCTCAGTTGCGTATTCCGATTTACATAGCGAAAATTATGGACAGGTAAGTATATAAAGTACATAGTACGTCTTTTGTCTCTGTTTTAGTTTACTTTTGTGGGCAAAAGTGTATTCTGGAATACACTCTGCCTTTCGTCTGAACGGCAAAGTGTATTCCGGAATACACTTTGCCCTTCTTGAGTGAGCAAAGGGCAAAGTGTATTCCGGAATACACTTTACCTATACACTTTGCCCTTCGTCTGAAGAACAAAGTGTATTCCGGAATACACTTTGCTCACACAAGAAGGCCAAAGTGTATTCTGGAATACACTTTGTCCCTCTAACGAAAGGCACAGTGTATTCCGGAATATGTATCTCGGATTTGTGGAAAATAGTGTCCTTTTTTTGTTGTTTTTAGCTTACACAATTAGTTAAATTAGAGCATGAAAAAACATGTTTGTGCAACTTTTTTCTGGCTATTTTTTCTTCTTTTTGCTTGCATTTAACGCACAAATTAGCAATTCTTATTCTGGAATACAGTTTTTGTTCCTTTTCTACTCGTGACAGTGTTGTTTTTTACGTTACTCTGGCAGGCAAGAAGGAAGCAAGGAGGCACCAAAGAAAGTGCTTAAGCTTGTCCAACGGCCACATCCAATAAAGCAGACTAGGGACACAAATAAGCCTGCGGTTTACGAAAATTTTCAAATACAATGGTTCGTAACCAGAGGTGCTGGCGGCAAGTATAGCACACTGACATTTCTTCACGTTTGCAAAAGCCCTGGGAATAAACACTATGCCGACTCCGAGTTTGTCAACCTTGGGACAATAAAAGATGTTTCTGAGGTTGCCGGGCAAGGAGGTCAAGTGGGGAGGCTATCTTTCAAGACCTCCCAGGGCTACATAGTGGTGGACATTGCAAGCTTCAGAATCGTCAATGTGCAACCACAAGCACTGTACAGGTATATCTCCCATTACCGGAACAAACGAAGCCTAGCTTCCATTATTAGGCAGGTTTGTTCCAGTCAGAGCGAGGACTTTCCTGTTATTGAGTCCGAGCATGAGGAAGAAGCTGAAAAGTATTCTTCTGCAAGTACTTCTGGGCAGGACAAGGACGGAAGTTCCGAGGAAGAAGTAGAGGAGCAGCCCAAAGAGCAGCCCAAAAAACTTAGCAGGCCAAGAGACACTATAGCTGCTAAGGAACCAAAGAAAAGAAAAGTACAGTAGCTTGAAATAGTAGAGCTCCCGAGAAAAGCACAAAGAAAAGAACGGGAAAAGGAAAAGCACCCGGGCTGCAATAAAGGAGAAAAAACTTGTTAAGACCTCCGAAAGAATGGAGGTAGTAAACAGGGAAAAATTTGTACAAGGAGTAATTTATCTTCCAGTAACATGCATGAAACCCCCTAAAAATGAAGCTAGTGAACGTCCACTTCAGGTTCGAAAAATCTACGTAGATCACTTAAAGAACCTGAAGGACAGAATAAGGAGCAATCCAAATGCTCATGTGGCCCCAAGTGTTGTCCTTGTCAACAGGAAGCAGTGCACAACCCCTCAAGACTATGATAGAAAAAATGCAGAAACCTACACGCACTATGTCTTGGGGGAAACCACAACTTTAAAGCCAGAAGGAAATTGTACAAGGAAAAGAACAATCTGAGATATCTCTCAGTTCTTTGTGCAGTCTGACAGACGAGGAAGCAAAAATCGTCGCCAATACGCACAACGCAGACAACGTCGAGTACAAACTGAAGATGAGCTTTGTCGATAAGATAAGGTTCATGCACAGGGAGTACGTTATTTTCAAAGAAAAGTATGCAAAGACTTAAAGAAATCAGCCAACTCCTTGGAGCTTAAGGAGGCGTGTGCAATAGAGTGCTGCCTTAAGTACGATGAGGCGAACAAACGGCAGTCACTGATAAGCCATGATAACTGGTTCCAGCTTGCCTTTAGAGATGGATGAGTATGTTATTTTTGTATTCCAGAATACATTTTGTGTGTTAGTTTCCGTTGAATACTCTAACAGCCTTTCATTTCCGAGTGCAGATCTGGGAGCTGCAGAATGAAATATTTAATATGTTTGAATGGGGTGAGCTGAAGAGCAAGGGAAAGGTGTCCGAAAGAAGGGTTCCGGCGTCCCCAAAAAAGAGATGACCACTACAGTGTGGAGGGAGATGCAGGGCTTCACTGATATGGAGTTGCTAGAAAAGCTTCTCCAGAAAGTTGTCGATAAAGACTTCACACTGGAAGAAATGTCCAAGGAACTGCATAAGTAAGTTGATATTTAAGTCTCGTTTGTTATTCTGGAATACACTTTTGCTTGAACATGAAGCAAGTGTATTCCGGAATACACTTTTGCTTCACGTTCAAGCAGGAGTGTATTCCGGAATATACTTTTGCTCTGCCTCTGTGGTGTTTGGGTATTCCGGAATACAGTGCTAGTTCTCCTTTTCTTTCTTTCTTACTAAGTTGTTGGTCGTGGCACACTAATTTTTTGTGTTGTTGACTTTCAACCAAAAAAATGTTATAACATGCCAGGCATATTTAATAGAGCAGTTGAACGTGGACAGCTGGGAGAGGTGTAAAGAGCTCTATCCCATTGCTACCTTCGACGAGCGTATTATTCAATACGCTCCAAATTTTGAGGGCTGGGTACGTCGCCTTCTTGTTTTTAATATTTCTCCATTTGTGCTGTTGGCGTGACTTTATTTACTAACAGAGCAAGAAGAAGAACAAGGACCTACCAGAAGGATTCATGCACCTGGTAAGGACAGCTCGAGAGGAGAGGACGTTAGCGGACAGGCGAATTGTAGATGTTGAGTCGTCCGACTACGAGAGGTTTTCTATGTTCGACCAAAATAACTTTTTTTTTTCCATTGTTCATGAAGACTGCACGAAGTTTCCTGGAACGATAAAGCCACAAGATTTCACCTTGGTCATAGCAAACTTGCCATATGGCTTTAAGCTGAAGGATAGCCGCTACGACGACCAGCCTTTTAAGAATTCAGAATTTAATGCTTTCGTCGACGGCATTACGCAGGTTACCACAGCAAAGCATTGGCGTCTTCTTGTGTTCCACTCTAGCATGCAGGCCGGACTCGTGGAAGCTACTTTCAAGAACCATTTCGGTTCTCCTGTGTAAGCCGGTTATGAAAATATGGTCTGGTGAGTTTTTAAATCTCGAATGCAATTGATTCTTTCTTTCGTTCAAGTTTAGAGTCATCGTTGTAATTTTAACTCATCTTCTTCTTTTTTCCTATTCTGGAATACGTACTTCCTATTCTGGAATACGTTTCTGCAGGTACAAAACAAACATTAACTACCATGGTGGAGGATCGAGGCTACTGAGCAAGATTGAATATCTCCATGTAGCTTACTGGAGTTTCGACGGGAAGCGCACTATGGAGCATTTCAACACAGCAGCCTGCCAAAATTTTTCTAATGTCCTAGAGTTTCCAGCAGTCCACGTTCAAGCGTTTAATGTCCAGCTGCAGGACCTTGTCTCAAGGACTGTTTAATGTCAACTTTGTCAAAAAAACACTATTGCAAATTAAACGGGAGCAGCTGCAGGACCAAAATGCTCAAGGCAGGATTGTCAACCATTTATCAGAAGCCACATAAGCTCATTAACCATCTTCTGGATATGTTCCACGTCCAGGAGATTGGGTGCTTGATGTTTTCTCTGGCTCTGGTACAACAATAGCATGTGCACTTGAAAAGGGCCACAATTGTGTTGCTGTTGACATTGACAAAGAGGCTGTAAACTTTATCAAGATTGGAGCACCCCATCCTGAGGTTTTAATGTGAGCCACCATTGGCACATGGTCAGATTCACTCCTTTCATCAAGAATTTGTAGACATGTAACATGCTCTACAAATTGAGCGGATGCCATGAAGTAATCAACAACGCTCCTCCCTTTACAAGTACATTTATCGGTTTCTGGAAATCTCTTTGTTCCGTTGTATATCATAAAATCCAAGCCATTACAAATCCTCGAGCATCCAAGGCTATACCATGTCTATGTCATACCATGCCACAATGATTACCAAGTCTTTGCAAATTACCCATGCATATAGGCATCCATGGAGACTCGAACTCGAGACCTGCTCTGATATTAAATGTAACGTTCCAAATGTGATCCTGCTTTTTCTGAGTTTTCCATGCTAAATCGACACTTCTCAGGCCCAAATCAACCTTTTCCATGCAATTTTGACCTAATTTATATCACTTTACTTACCCACAGAGCAGGTCTCGAGTTCGAGTCTCCATGGGTGCCTATATGCATGGGTAATTTGCAAAGACTTAGTAATCACTGTGATATGGTATGACATAGAAGTGGTATAGCCTTGGATGCTCGAGGATGAGCATAGTTCTAGTGGGAGAGACTGTAACGGGCCCATGGTAGACCGCTCGAGTATTCGAACCTTGAATGTGCCTGTAGGGCGTTCCTGAGTTACCGACATAAATGAGTAGAAGCGACTACTCATAAACATCTAGACAGTTTTGCCCAGTTGGTTAAGGGCATGTCGGTTAGGAACGTCACAGTTGGTATCAGAGCGTGTTGGATCTTTGGGTGTTGATATTGATTGACAGATTACAGGTTGGATCCTTAGCTACTAAGATGGTGGATAATAGATCAAGTTGAGATAAGGGTTCTTCTCGTGGTATGTTCAGTAAGATGGATAGTAGTTATACTTCTAAGGTGAAGTTTTGATTTGAGTTAAAGTTGTGCTATATTTGATACATTTGAATTATAGAATGCTTCAGTAAATCCATAACGACCCATGAGGACATGGGTTAAATTTTAGAAGGAGAGACTATAACAATCCTGACCATTTGATAGGCTAGTATACGTACTCATGTGCGTATATGCATGCTTGGCATGCATGCAAGATAGAATATGCATGCAAGATAGAACATGCATGCAACATGGAGCGCATATAAGCAAGAGTTTTTTGTATGGCGATTTTTTAGACCTTTTGTCAAATTTCATGGCTAAAGTTTATAAAGGCAAATTTTTTAGAAAAAGTATAATTTAGCCACTCCAAAAGGGGATAAATTCTGAACGCTTAGAGTTTAGCCGTGATTGTTTGCTGCATGGTGTACTGAATCGCCTTCTCTAAAGTTGATTAGGAGAAACCTGATCAATTCAAATAGCCATGCCAATTCTATTCAGGGCTCTTTCATTTAGGAATTGCCATTAGCTACCTCAATCATATTTTGAATTTGTATCTATAAGTTGTTTAGGTTAAATGCTATAATGTTATATGATGCGCATTTTAAACTTTAAATAGTAGTGATCTCTTCTTGCAATTGTTGACCCTAAAGTGCTTCATCACCAATCACCATTTGGATGCATTTGACCCCAACTTAAACATGCATGTTCCTTCAAACAATATTGTTTGTTCCTTATGAATTGTACTTTGAACAAGTTTGTTACCATTTTGTAAAAGAAGCATATTGAATCAATGTCATTGATGTACTAATTAGTGCTCAAAGTTTGAAGTTAAATAGTTGCACTTTAGCTGGGGACCAAGAAAAATTCGCCAACATCATAATAACCATCATTCATTTAAATTGGATTTATGTCTATTCCAAAAGCACGCCACATTTGCATACCCTTTTCTCAATATAGTGTTTTGTTGTGTGACATGCTGTTTTGCATTGTTGCAAATTTTTGCATTGTAGTAGTGGGTGGTTTAACATTTTCTTGTTTTAGTGAGAAGAATGTGGTGTTTGATTAGCATCTGTAGATAACAACACATCAATATACAAAGAACACTTTTTACATTGTATTCACTTGATATGAAGATTACATCATGGAGGGACTAGTCCTTTCTTTGTCAAATAACTCTCAAGATAGGGATCCATCTCCTTAGTCCGATCTAGTTCTGGATGCGTTTTGACAACATCTGATACTGTTTTACCAGAAGCCAAGCCACTCATGATGGACATGAATAGTACTAGAAACTCATCTGTTGAGTAATCTTGTGGAGTATAAGTTGGTGGATTTAGAGCCTGACCTTGATTATAAAAGCACTTAAGAGCATCATCATCTACTATTATGATGTCCTCTTTCTTTTGAATGCCAAGCTGATCCATCATAGTACCAAGATGTTTCACGAAGACCAGTTTGCCATCCGAATCTCTTGGATGTGGAAACTTTATACACTTACTTTGGTCCCAAATCGTCACAAAGTCTCGATTCATGCCTGGTAATACCCTAAGTACTTCATCAACATTTCTGCGTTCCATTGAGGACCAGATGGCAACTCGAAACAATTTGAACGCCTCATTCATCATATCTTCTAAGTGTGGACGAGGATAGATCCACTTAGTATTCGATTCTAGAGGGACTTGCTCGAAGTCATCCCTGTTAATAAGCTTCTTAGGAAACGTTTTACACAGGACACCATTCAGATCGAAGACAATGATTTTGTCACAAGCAGGTGGAGGCCTGAACCATGGAAAACAAAGAGTTAGCCATGCAAAAGTGTTCTGCAATACACGCCAAGCGCGTTTTATGCTTCATAAATAAGCTACATATCGCGCTTGGCGTGAATTACCTTTCATCATCGCCGTCATCCGCGTCTACTTGACTCCCCGGATGCTTACTGTCAGAAGCATGAACGCCACTGTTAAGTTTGGACACGTTCTCTTCTATGAAAGCTACCACAGGAGTTTGATTCCTAACCTCAGTGGTTGCATCTGAGCTTGCATGATCATCCTGGCTGGTATCAGGAACTGCCGCAGTCGTACCCCCAAGCTGGACATTACCAGTTGGAATGTTATCAAGCATGGACGCCAAATTTTTCTCCATGGTCTCACGTTCCCGCTCTAGCATTTCGGCCTTCTCTTCGGGGGTTGCATTGCTTTTTGAACATTCTGGAGTTGCACTCGTAGGCTTTTGTGAACTAGTATTCTGCTTCTGCCCTTCGTAAGGTACCAAAGCCAACGGTTTTTTATCTTTGACAGGACCCCAATCAGCCGTGGCTAGTACCTTTTCGAAAAACACTTCAAGGAAATCCCTGGACTGGTCATCGTTGACGAAACTTAAATATCTTCTTGATGTCTTCAGGGCCTCTCTACCAATATACCCTCCAACATGCAATTAACAGCAAGTGCAAATGCCTCAACAAGATAGCTTGCCAGATTGATTGCAAACCCATGTTTATTCAAGAGTCCCTTTTCTTTTGTCAGCAATTCCAGAGTGATGTCTTTCCGGTAGAGGTTAGGAACATCAAATTCCTCGCATTCATTTGCTTCATCCTCATCATCTGCTTTGTAGAAGACATTTTTCAAGTTGGGTTCATCCAAAAGAAAACACTGTCATGCACCTTTATCCGATGTCCCTTTGCTCTTAGCTACCTCATAGTCGTCATCTGGCACAAGGGATATCATTATGAAGATTATACAAGCGCTTTTATACTGCACCCTCAAATCAATATCCTTTATCTCAAAGAGAAGAGAGCCTTCTCTAACGACCTTTAGGCATTCCAAGTCGTATGAAGCCACCAAAGCATGCATATGAGGCTCTCCTGGGGGGCATATGATGACAATAGTAAAGAGCTTCTGAGTTGTTAAGCCTATGCAGCTACTAAAAAAACTGATGTACTCCTGTTGAGTCATCCCCTTCTCTCCTTTTGCAGTCCTGCTATCCAATACAAACAGAGAAATATTACGAGGGCCTATTGTTGTATCGGGTAGGAGACCTTTATAGCAAGTAGAGACCAGGTATTGGAGTGCGGTAAGTCACCACCAACATCTTTCGGAGATGGCAACCTTTCTTCTCGGCTCAGCCATCACCTTATCGATAGCTTTGAGGTGTCTTTGTTGGTTCTTTGATTTCTGTTTTGCGAAATTCCTTCGACCAAAAGACGTATTTCTTGATGTCATCAGTGAGACACGCCATACTTGTCTAGCGGGCCGACTTGAACAATGTTACATCACCGGATAGCTTCGAAGTTCTTCACCAACCGCTACCTTCATAACTCGCATGTTCTTTATATATGAGTGCAACAATCAATGAAGGACATTTTGTCCTTAACTGAAGAAGCCTTCTTGTACAGAACTTCTTTGTTTATGCATTGATTTAACAACCAAATGATTTCATCATCTTGGAGGCCTGTACTTTCCTCATCTCAGTAGTCTTGAGATCAAATATTGAAGTATCTTGAGGAGGCACTCGTCCCATTGGGTCCGGTAGTTTGTTTACGAGCATAAGCATCCCGAACGCGTTCCACTTCGCCCACACTTCGTCCTTAGCGAAGACGATCTTGTAGGCATCTGTAGGACCTCTGGAAGCTGCTTCAGACGTCTCGTCTGCTTCCTCCCCAGTTTCTTTTCCTGTTTTTTTTTTGGCTCTTGGTTTCCTATCTTGGATGATAGTCCGAGCCAAGGTCTTTTCAATGCCTTAAACTCCTCGGACTTACGTTCCTCCCCTGTTTTGTTTGCGGGGGTCTTCTATATTCTATCCATTGGCGGGCATGATGATGGAGTTGTTCCACGTAAGGGCTGCGTGCAAAGGAAAGCATGTCGACCAATATGAGCAGGGCATACAAAATTAACGCCTTTTAGATCAAGCAAAAATAATCAGGGGGAAAGCGTCAAAAAGCGGCGTGCCAATTCGCGCGTGGCGTGAATTCATCTTTGCCAATTGGCAATTGGCGTGTATTCGTCCGTGTAATTGTCGGCATGAATACTGCGCCAGCGCGAATGCGCCAATATCTTTGCATTTTCATCAGGGCCGAATACGCCCGGTATTGTGACGTCCGCTGTCGATAAAATGCGAAACTCGCGCATTGGGCGATTCATGCAGCGTGCGTATCATGCCGACACCAGCCCGGCGAATCATCCAGCCGCATGAAAGATAAATGCCAGCGCGAAATGCCAATGTACCGCCTAATCAAAATGCAGTACATTGGCAATTCGCGCGTGGCGTGTATTCATGCTGACAATTCGCGGACACACGCTGGACCTAGTCTACTACTGTTATTGCTACTTGATATATCTGACTCTATTCCACCAAATATACTAACCTTTTATAAAGAAAGACTTCGCCCATTTCGTTCAATGTTGCACTAATCTCTGCCAGGTCCTCTGCAGGGGTATGGGGGCTTAGAAACCGACACCTCCTGTGGTTGTAATGTAGCAGATACATTGTTTGTCCGGTTTTCAAAGCCGGGTTGGATAGGGATCGTTGTGCCTCATCAGAATGATGTCCGTCAATAATAAGGAAGCATACATTAGGGTTCTCCACTGTTAGCTCTTCTAGTGTTGTCCACTGGAGTGGAGCATCCTTTTTCTTATCCCAAGGAAGCACGTCTGCTGGCATAGGAACTTGGCCTGGATTCCTCACCATCGCCCTCAATATTTCTCTTGCATGCTCAGGGTCATACCTCCTGCTAACAAGACTTGACTTATGTGATCTCACCAGACGGTCAACATGGATGGGATGTGTAAAAGATTGGCCAAGTGGGTAGTTGTCTGCATACTTGACTAGCCTACTCATTGCCTCCAGCTGCAATTTCTTTTCGGAGTCATTTTCTGCCAAAATGCCATCAACTGTTGCAGCGGGGATGTCCTTTCCTAAGTCCAGCAATCTTCGTACATCCCTGATATCATTTTGATGCTTCATCTCCTCCAGGTAGTAACTTGGAGAAGGTCCTCGCAAAGCTCTCCTCACTGCAGACACCCCTTCACTAATAGAAACTGGAGTGAGGACAGTATTTTGAGGCCATCCGTACTTGAAACATGACTCAGCACTCACGTCCTTCTTCATCAGACCATCTTTGAAAGCAGTTGCCCTGGCATGTGTAAATCTGACGAGATCTTTCTTGTGGTTCTTCACAACCTCCACTAGGAGTTGACAACATATGTCATCCTGCTCCTCACAAGTGATAAGAATACCTTGTTTCTTCATAAGATCGGTCTCTTTCTTTCTGGAGTGTAACACAAGATCCACCTTACCATTTGTTTTGCCTACATCAACATACCACTCCGCACTGTCATCCATCTTCTCCTCGGGGCATGGAGGATCTGTGTCTGCTCTGATAATGGATCCGCTATCATCCATCGACAATGCATAGGATACTGCGTCCTCATTGGGCTTTCCCTTCTTACGTGAGCTTTGAGCTCATTGGAGTATCTTCCGAGCCTCTTGCTTTCTTAGGAGGAGGTGTAGGAGCTACCATTCGGTTTTGTCTCTTCTTCCCTGCAAACGACGGTGCAATACACGCTTAGCGCGATTTCGGGTGGTCATCAATTCCGGCCAGGCTAAAGCACAGAATGGCATACAGTCCCCAATTACAGACATGCACTCATAAGGCGTGCCAATTACAGCATGCCGACCAGACAGTCGAAGGCAGGCCAACTAAACACGGTCATACTACTTTACAAATTATAGACAGAACAGTTAATCACGAGCAGGACAATTTAACACAGGAAGGACATTTATTATGCAGATGCAAATACAAGTCACAGCAGAAATGAGCAGCTAAAGAAATGATAGACAGGAGTGTCAGCAGCTATAGAAATTTAAGTCACTGCTACAGAAATAATAGACAGGTATAGGCAGAAGATACAGAGCAAATACAGTAAATACAGAGCAATGAACAATGAATGAATAACACACAGAATGATGACAATACTGACCTTGAACATCTTCTCTCGCGGCCCGGCCTGAGTTTGGAGCAGCACGACCTTTGGGCGGCATCTTTGCGATGATCTTGAGCGCCTCGGAGTTCTTGAGTTCCTGAGCGCCTCGGAGTTCTTGAGCGTCTCGGAGCAAGTCGACAATAAAAAAAAAACCAAGAAATGGAATTCAAAAACTTATATAGATTTCCATAAGGCGATTAGGTCGGCTTTCGATCGACGGGTTTCATTCGGATCGACTTTTCATCGACGGTCCGATAGAAGCGAGCGATTATTAAAATTTCGCGGACCGACTTTTAATCGACGGTCCGATAGAAGGGAGCGGATATTTAAATTTCGCGGATCGACTTTTAATCGACGGTTAGCAATCTTACGATTGGGCCTAATGGGCGGACGCGATCGATCGTCTGGCGATAAATGGCTCTCGACGCCCGTATTGTCAAATCCCATAATTAGATTTCACTCAAATACTAAAAAGCGGTACAATTAACGGATAATTTGAAACTACCACCTAATCTTGCCGCCAGCCTTTCTTGTCATTCAACTTCGAAAGAACTTGGAAGAACAGAAGAACAGAAGAACTTCGAAAGAACTCGGAAGAACTTAAGAACCGCGCCGAAATATGTCGAAAGCACCTTCATGTAAGTTCATCTACTATTCCGAACCCAAGCTCCAAATTAATCCCATGATCTTGCGACATTGAACAGCGTTGGAGAAGAATGCTACATCTTCGGCGGCAAATTTGAAGAGGAGGGTGGAAATTGCAAGAT
Source organism: Isoetes taiwanensis (assembly GCA_021234155.1). Lineage (NCBI taxonomy): Eukaryota > Viridiplantae > Streptophyta > Lycopodiopsida > Isoetales > Isoetaceae > Isoetes > Isoetes taiwanensis. Next base: position 18,085,125 of record JAJEKV010000021.1, on the reverse strand, counting down.
AGAATCGGTCGATCCTAAGCAATCCGCCATGGAGTTCCTCTTGGAAATGATCATGTGAAGATTCTAGTAACCAATTGCCATTTCAACGACGAAGCATTACCCGAAGGCATCCCGATGGAGACCACAATGGGTGAAAGCATCTAACCTTTGTTGCATGGCGATGAATTAAAAAGAAGGTGAGTTTCATTTTCTTGGAGGACATACAGGGGAAGATTGAGTGCTCATACTAAAATGCACAAGCTGATTCTTTAAAAACCCGCATTCTTTACATTGTTTTAATTACATCCGTATTGTTATTCATCTATGTGTTATTCATCCGTGTGTTGTTCCTCAAGAGTCTCTAATGCTTTGCACAAGAGTCTCAAATCTTTGTTGAAAAAAGATAAACCGCATACAAGATTCCGGCAACTAAGATGGTGCAGCTATTGGGATATTACCCAGAATGGCTTCGAGGTCTGCAACTCTAATTATCAGCTTAGCATTCTCCATTTCAAGCCCCTAAATAGCACGACACTACTCATTGAATAAGCTTATGCTTGTAGCCTATGCTGGCACAGGAGGAACTTCAGTTGAATACGCTCCATGCGTATGTTCAGTTGAATACGCGCCAGGCGCAAATTCATTGAAAAAACAAATTAGTGATTTCGCGCCATGAGCTAATACCATTCACTTGTAATTTAAATGCCATGCGTTTATCCTGTATTGTACTTTAAAGCAGTACTGTAATTTCTTCAGAAGCTGTACTGTAATTTTTAAATTCGAGAGAGCTGAAGTGAAATCACGCCAGGCGCGAAATATGTTTGTGTGCAAAATGTTTATATTGTGCAGGTCCAATACACGCTGCATGAACCGCATAAAAGCTAATTCAGATGCAATTCACGCCAGGCGTGTATTGGACTGCTTGACAATTTAAACATTTTGCACACAAACATATTTCGCGCTGGCGTGATCTCACTTCAGCTCTCTCAAAATTAAGAATGAAAGAGCCAGAATTCAAAACAGCTTCTGAAGAAATTACAGTTATGCTTTCAAGTTAGAGTTGACACTAAGGAAACATATTGCAGTCATTAGTCCTTGTATTGCCATTGAAAATTTTTACATAAGGCCTTTTATTAGAGTTGCCGTATTCAAAAATGTTGCTTCGCAAAATTACGATTCGCTTTCAAGTTAGAGTAGAAACTAAAGAAACATATTGCAGTCAATAAATCCTTGTATTGCCATTGAAAATTTTTACATAAGGCCTTTTATTAGAGTTGCCCACTCACGTGTTACAAAATTACAGAAGTTCTAGGCAGTTTAAGGAGATGCCTAGCTCCATTCATAATCCTCATTTGAGGCCTTTTTTGGAGATGCCCAGCTCGCTCTTCTGAACCAAAAACTAAATAACAAAAACAAAAAAAAAAATCAGCCCTCTACCTCCTCCTCTTCTTCCTCCTCCTCTTCTTCCTCCTCGAGCTTTCATCCGCCATCTTCGCCGGGATGTCTTGGCAAAGATCTTCGCGTCTTCTGAGGAGGAGAGGCGTCCCATAATCACCGCTTTTTTCTTCTTTTAATTCTTCCCGCCATTCTTCATCCGCTTCCTCCATTTCTTCTTCTTTCTCAATCTCGTTCTCCATCTCCTCATCCGAATCAAGGGGAGTATGGGGACTCGGCCTGGTCTTGGTGCCGGTGCTCGATAATCTTTTCCCCGGAGAAGCTTGCCCCGAAGAAATAATTCCTCGCAATTATCCGGACTGTGGTGCGGAGAGCAGCCACAGCGGCATCTGCGGGAGGGGGGAATGAATTCTTTATCAAATTTTTTATCTGCCTCTTCGCCTCTCGGGGCTAGAAGTCCCATGATGGAGCGAAGAAGAGGCCGGGCAGCATGGCTCACCATGGTAAGGAAGGAAGGAAGAAAGGATTGGCGCTAGAAGGAAGAAAGGATTGGCGGTTGAAAGAATGGAGGGTTTCATGCATGCAAGGTTTCTTATAGGCGCGGTTGTAATTATGATTCCATCACATCATACAAGATTTATATCCTATACGAATTAGCTATCATTACTTCTATGAATTAATTACGCCCTAGGTTATCATTTCAGCTATACTTAAAACCTGTGTTTTCATTAATTTTGTATAATTACCTAGACCCCAGCTATACTTACAACCAACTTTGGCCCATCTAGATTTACGACCTATACTTACCTCATTAGTATTACTAGCATACACCCTATGTTACCATTAATTTTGCAATAATTACCTACACCTGAGCTATACTTACAACCTATTTTTGGCTGCACTTACAACATATATTTGTCCATTTAATGGTTCTTTTGGTATTTCTTAAAGTTCCCTTTAATCGGTTCTCAAAATTACTTTGTCCTTTTTTCGAACTAATATTAAGACATTTCACTTTATATAGGTGAAGCGTGTGGATCCTAAAAAGGGTAAAAATGTAATGCCTATCCCCCCAACATGTTTCAACATTGTTACCACATGTTCTTATCACATTGTTACCCCATTGTAAACATTGTTCTTGTAGGTCATCTTTGTGGACCACCCAAAGGGTGTTGAGGTGAGACTACTAAGCAAATTGTCCTCTGACAAGGGTTGGATTGGAAGAATAAGAAGGTGAAAGTGAAGCACCAATGCAATAAGGAGCTAGTGGGTGAAGGAACTATCATACTAGCTGATCCTATCCAGTCACAATGATGAAAGGTTAGGAGAGGATAAAGTGGGTGTGGCCATAACAAGTTTAGAGGAAAAAATGGAAGGAAAAGGATCAAATCACCGATTGCCTTTGCTTGTATTAAACAATTGGAGGTTCCATGCATCATGCCATGGCCTATAGCCTGCATTGAGTTTATAGGAGAATTCCTTTTACCGGAGCCAGAGGTTGTGGATGACACTGATTTTCTTAATGCACCTCCAATAGCTGCCAGGACCACATTTTCAGAGAAGAGGGCACACTTTCGGGGTGAAACATTATCCTAGCAAGAGGTCCAAGTCAAGTAGTGATTGTTCACGTGAAGCTCGACTAAGGTAAGGGAATGGAATGTTGTTGGGCTAATTGTGTTCGAAGTTTGAAATTGATGAATTGGTGGAAGCAAGAGCCACCTTCCAAGAGTATACTTGTGATGAGAGGAGGACTTACATGTACTCCATTCATGAGCTTGCACTTCAAGATGAAAAATTTCCAAAGAAAAAAAAATACCCACTGCTAGGGACATGGATATGTAAAGTTGCATGGATACATATTCATGGCATTCCAATTTCATCTTGGCAAAATTGGCAAGCAAGTCATGCAAAGGGGAGTAAAATTGCATTACATGGAAATAATGGCATGTTGAGGCCAACTTCTAGGATCCTGGCTGCTAGGGAGGTTTTTGAAAAATATGTTGAATTCAATGCTGAGAATATGCCACATAAAAGTAGGAAAGATCAACAGGGAAAAATAGTTGTCGAGAAGAGATTGCCATCCCATTGTACCCAGAAGAGCATATTGGAGGAAGTGAATGCTTTGCTTCGAGAACTACAAAATACCCGCAATATCTCAACCCAAATTGAGAGACTATGGAGCAAGCACTTCAAGCATGTCACTATAGACACTTCGAACAACTTTGCAAAGTGCAACTTGTGTGCTAAGTTGAAAGAGATTCTTGATAAGACCAAGCAACCAAGCCAAAGGGCTACGATAAGGGAGCAAATGAAAGATCACATGACAGACCAACTATCATGCAGATCCACTTATTGGATGTGGAGAACATTATCATGTTTGGAACCCAATAACTATGTTTGTATTATACATGACAAGATGGATCAATCGAAGACTTGTTTGCCACAGTATAGTTACATACCCAAGCAAATCAATAGAGCTTATCCTTTGCAAGTCTCTCTGACAGGTGCAATAGTGCATGGCTCTAGACCAATTTATTATGGCCATTTTAGTTTGCAATTGTGGAGTGATGGTCCTGATTTTCATATTGGAAGTGTGATGAGGTGCTTGAGGAACTATGAGAGTGGTTATTCTGGTGACCTCCACAACCCTGGAGGTGGAGAAAGCCTAATAATTTAGAGAAGTTTACTAAGGCAAGGTTTAGGAAGTCAGGTGCTTCTGAACATGTTGGAGCCTCAAGTTCACGTCCCCAACCTCGAGATCTATCTCCTCCAACTTGACAATTGTGCTGGACAGAATAAAAACAGGTATATGTTCTCACTCCTATCTTATCTAACAGCCGTGGGTGTCTTTGAAAGAGTGAATTTAGGGTTCTTAATGCCTGGACATACTCATGAGGATGTGGATGCATTGTTTGGGAAGTATAGTGCGCCGTTGAAATCTCAAACTGTGACCAATCTTCCTAGACTAATGGAAGTTCTTAGTGAATGCATTTCACCTTCTCCTATAGGGTTGATCATACAAGAGGTGCCTGATTGGAAGAATTTTATCGAAGGTTATGCTCTTGATATGGAAGGTCAATCTAGACCTCTTCAGTACACTTTCTGGGTCATGGGAAATAAGCCAATCATGCAATGGAAGATGAGACCTTCAGATGATAAATGGAGGCCAGATGAGGGAGTACCTATATGGCACGAAGATGAAAGTGGTAAACCTAAGATTCCAACTAACAATACCCCCATGCTCATGGATGTCCGTCAAGGGTCCGATTCCGGCTATACCCTTGGGAGCACCTGTAACACTGTGCCTACTCGAAGTTGAGTGAGGAGATGCAGATCTTGTTCAGCCATCAACACATAATCCATAATACTGGAGCCTCCTCCCTATTTTTCTTGCCTGCAGTTGTAGCCGGCAAATAAAGGCCACTGCACCAAAAAAATTGCATATGACTAAATCAAAGATGCTAAATACATTTGAAACAATTGCCGGCCATGTCGCCTGACCTGATGGGGGCCGTCGACTGATTTTGGTGGCTAAGCAGTATCTGTCCCAGGGGATTCACCTATATGTATTTTGGATATGGCATTTGCATTCCAAGGTTAAGCCAAACCAACTTATCATACGCAGAAAATTGGCTTGATACACCCTTAGACTCCTTAAAATACAACTAGACAAGTGAAATAAATGGTAAATACCCCTTATTATAAGTACAAAATAGGCAATAAAAAATTCCTTAGCGTACACTCAGATGGTTTATATGCATAACACAAGTGAATCCTCCTTGTCTCTATAGGGCAGAGCCGCAGGACGTCATCTCGCAATGGGCCAAACTTTGTGAGGCTGTTCTATTCCTGTGCATGCATTGAACTCTCCTAGCAGCACAACTCTGCCTAACTGTCTGTACAGTTGTATGTCATCGTATAAACATCTGTTTTATAGCGATAGAAGTTGGAGTCTGCGTGTGGAAAGTAACATGCTGCAAGAAAGAAACTATCACCACTGCGAATATGCACTCGGATCCAGAGGTAGAGGTTGTGTCTGTCTGTCTTCTGCAACGAAACTGATGGTGCTAAGCTTGTGCGGTAGTAACAGGCGACACTTCCATGTCCCTGTTTGCCCGTGCATTCATTGAACAATGAGTAGTGCTGATATCCTGGTAACTCTGCTATCTGGTGGCATGTTCTCAAGTTTCCATAAGGAAGATGAGATCCAGGTCTGTCGCAATGAAGTTGAGACTATCTCCCTCCTGCCAATGGAAGCCCCTGCAATTCCAGGAGACCATATACAAGCATTGTCCCTATTTGATGATCGGGTTAGCCGCGCAGCAAGGAGAGCAGCATGAACGTGCTATGAAGGAGCAGCAGGAGTAGCAGAAGGAGCAGCAGAAGGAGTAGTAGCAGAAACAGCAGCAGCTTGAGCGGTGACAATACGCGCAGTGGGTGGAGCAGTAGAAGCGGTAGGCGCATGCTAAGCAGGAGCAACAGTCTCAGCATCAACTTCAGCATTGGGTGCAGTAGCAGCTCTGGGAGCCGGAATAGCAGATGTGGTAGCAGATCCCTAGGGGCTTTAGTAGCTCTGTGTGTCGCATCCCCAACGTCAGTGTTGGGTGGCCTGAACACTCATGCTTTGCCTTGGACAAGGGCAGCTGCGCCTCCGGCGCGATTGATGGTTTGCACATGAGCTAACTCCCTTCTACGTTGTTCCTATTGTCGAGGGGTGAGTTCTTGATCGATATACACTGAGGTGCTCTTCATTTTCACCCCATGGCATAGTATGGCATCTCTTACCAGTGCATCGGCAACTATGAATTTGGCAATGCGTGGACGGTCTAGGTGCCTAACACCGTGGCGGCTAGCCCGGGCAATGTGTACGGGGGCATGAAACCTCATGTGTGACAGGACCACTGTGTGTAGATGCTCCATGAGGTGCTCCCCCTTCCCTTCAAGAAGGCCTCGAACTACCACATTATGTCTCCTACGACACTGCTCTTGCTGCTCACTGAGCCGCGAGGCAATGTTCCATGTCTCTGCACCTGTTGTTGGTTGCCTGCTGCTTGCTGACTGTGTTGAGCCCCCGATCGTCGTCGGGGAGGGGTAGCATTGGCATGAGCTGGAGAAGCTGTTGCAGCTTGCTGAGTGGCCTTCTCTCCATGCAGTTCAGACCTAAGCTCTAAAGAAATTAGCTTTACATCTCAAACCCAAGCTTGAAACTTCCATCTCAATGCTTTTAAAAGAATGATAATGAGTTGTTACAAAAATAGAATAGGATTGTAGGATCTATCATATGTTTGAGGCCACAAAATAATGGGGATATTCATATAAATGAACCAACAAAAGCTTCATTTTTCTTCCAACCACATTGACGCTAAGCATAAAATAGAAGAGTTACAAAAGAGCATAAACAGAAGGATTATTCTAGTGGGCCTTTGGGCAGTGATACCTCCCAAACCCTGCTCTCCTTATATTAGCATGAATTACAGATCAAGAAAATTCTTATATAAGCTGGCAAGAATCGCACCTGATCTACTTTTGCTACCCCTCCAATCTGTAGGCGAACCAAAGACATTGTAGGTAAATCTAAAGACATATGAGCTGGAGCGAAACCATATTCGAAAGAGTCGAAAGCATATTTAAATGTTTTCCTTCGAAAAATCTCATAGCTTTATCGGATGTCCAAAGGATAAAGAAATTTCATAGGTTTAGATTTTCATGTACACATAAATATAGAAAGATTTTAGAAGTCTCCACCCACACAAGAGAAAACCTTTTGAAATGTGCGTCCAATTAAAAGTCGACACGTGGATGCCTAATAAGAAAATGAGAATGCTTTTTATATTGCCACCTAATGTGCCCTTGAAACATAGAAGGTATCTCCCCATTGGCTCCATGTATGAACCTACGTGGAATTTTCAATATTAAGCTTAACGATGGTTGAAGACCCCATTTTTTTTTTTCTGAAGATGGGAATGTGCCTTAACCAATGGGGGAAGTTGCGGCAGCGAGCGCACCCCTTGGTAATTATTGGATCAGTGTTAGCAGTATAGATGATGTATGGGGGGATGGAAACAGGGGAGATGATTCCAGGGGGTCCCGCGACCGGCGGCAGCCGGGAGCGGGTCCTGGAATCAGCGACCCTGTTTCGTCCCCCCACAACATGGCAACTGGGGAGGATGCAAAATTTGATCCCTTTACCTCTTCTTGACCTGTTGAGCGGAATCAAGCCCGCCGCTTTCCATTCCGGAGGCTGAATGGGCTCCCCAGTTGCCATGTTGTATAAGGGTAAGACAACTGGGAAGTGATTCCCGGATTGGCAGCGACCGGCGTTAGCCGGGAGCTGCAAGCCGGTGAATCACTGACCAGTTTTCTTACCCTTACAATATCATGGTTGGGGAGTGATTTTGAGCTCACGGCTATGGCACTATGATTTTGATCTCTGTTTCCCTTTCATAGCTGTTCTTCACCTGTTGTGCAAGGTCGGAACAAGAAGCATAGAAAATAGCTGTTCTTCGGCTTCTGTTCATGATCGGATGTTCACGGTCGGACGGAACAAACAACAACAAGAATTTCTGTTCCTCTGTTTCTGCAACCGGATCAACAGGTAATCAGGAATTTTCATACCCGATTAGGATTCCGGGATATTGGCCATGCCACATGGCATCAGGAAAATAGACCACCGGAAGAAATCACGACCCAACCATGATGTTCTAATTTGCTCGTGATCGACTTTTGTAGGATGGGATGACGTGGCAGAATGGCGAGGTGGCGAGCTGGTCAAGATCCGCAAAAGACCAAATTCAAAATATAAACGAAGAAACCAGCTCCCAAGTTTTGAAGCATGGAGAAGAAGGGACTTGTGGTAACTGCGGCTATGCTTTTTCTGGTTTCGATGTGTCTATTCTTGTATGCTCCAGACCCAGATCTGCGTCCTTTACATGCTCCAATGCAGTCACATGGACAGTCACAGTTACGGCCACAGTATGAGGCGGTGGCTGCACAGAATCTACAGCAGCGAAAAAATCCAGCAAACTATGCTACAAAATCAAGCAGATTATGCTGCTACAGTTGGGTCCCTTGCCCAATACCCGAGTATGGTTTCCATACTCCCTGCTGTTGGAATTGGGGTCCTTGCTATCATCCCAATTATCCAATCTGCTACTTCTGGCAGGGCCGTCGTATTTGCCATTATATTTAATCTTCTTACCTGCTTCATCTGTATCTATATACATAGTGGATTTGTTTTGATTGTCATTATAGACGGAAATTTCCTTCTCACCTTATGTTTCTTGTGTCTTTTAGCTTAGTTTTGAGTTTTTTTTTTTTTTTGGTTCCATTTCTAGGTCTAAGCTCTCTTGTACCACAATCTATGTCACAATATAATTCTGGCGACTGCACCAAACAAAAATAATACTTCATAATCTTGTAGAAAGTTTGTAGGCTGTGAGTGCTTTTCCTCAAGCAGGCTCTTGTCTTTTAGTGTGTAGATTTGCCTTTACCTTGAAAGAATGGTGATATATGATTTAACATGTTCTCCACTAATTTTAGAACCACATTCTGCTTTCATTTTTGCAAAATTTGAGTTTTGAATTGCTAACATCTAAATTATCTTTATCTTTATGAAAATAAACATAATTATACGTAGCTTGCAGAAATCTGAATGTCAGATGAATTTGGATGCAATTGTATTCTTCTTGCAGGTAGGATATTTAGAATCTTGCTCTAGTAAATACTTAACTGCTTAAAAAACACGACATAATTGAAGGTGTTGAGTTATGGTTCGTCTTTTTCAAAACACATTAATTCCTTTATTTCCATTTTCCTTTGATAAGCCACTTTAGCAATACCATTAATGTTACAAACGTTGCAATGCCATGGGCAAATCGATTTGGATTAAACTCATTCACATCAGGACCCCAGAGGGAGGGATCATGATGAAGGGCAACAATGGGAACAAAAAGTACAGTTCCCTTTGAAATGAATAACTTCCCAGGCTTAATATTTTCATTAGAGCTCCTTTCGACATAAGTTCCTGGAGGATATAGTCTTAACGTTTCATTGATAACACTTATTGCCTGCCATTGACAGTGCGCAAGAAGCATCACAAAGTGCTATAATGGATTGAAAGAAACCATATAGAATCTCAGAAGCAAAAGAGCTTACAATCTTTAATTTGTCAAGCATTCGGCATCTGGCAGATTGCCCTTACAAGCTTCTTGTACTTCATTACGTGCAAGATCTTGCCACATAGGGTACTTTGATAAAAGCATTAAACACCATGTTAATAAGAAAAACGTGGTCTCATGGCCAGCAAGATAGAATGTCTGACATTCTTCTATTGCTCATTCCCAAACTTTCCAAGACTCTTCTCAACATCTCCATAATCATCATTGTGTGCTGACTTTGTCCTTTCTTTAACCATATCTTCAAGTAAACAGTTAAGTTTATTCTTTATACTCCCTAACTGCAGATCAATAGGAATGGGAAGCAACCTGGAAAAAAAATGACAGCATGAACCTCTTTACTCATAAGTCCGTATAATAGCAGATGTAATATTAAGGTCCTGTAGTGTCATCTATGTCATGGATTAGAAAAGTTGAATAGAGCATGTTACCTGCCACTAGGAAGCAAATTCAAGGGGATGACCTTAGGTACCAGGTGTGGTAGGAGCTGCAAAAGCTCCGAAACTTTCTGTCATTCTTATAGCTACTTCCAAATGCAGTGTGAGATATGTCTCCAGCCAGACAGTTTAACTGCTTCAAAACCTCAATTTCCATATCCGAACTGCGCTTTTGAATGGCTAATTCCCATTCTTCTACCATCTGCAAGGTGTAATTCGCCATGACACCAACCATTGCCTACACTCACAAACAAGAATTACAAGACATGCTACATCATACAAAGTAAAAACAGAAATTACAAGACACGTTACACTCTACAACTTAAAAAAAAAAAAATAGAAGAACTGGTGGTACCTTGAGCTTCTGTGGTTGAAATGCAGGGTTCAGAATCCGTCTCCTCTGTGCACAAGCAGACCATTTCCAATAAGAAATCAACTGTAGATTCTCACATCTGAGGGCTTACGCCAAAATGGCCAGGTGCCTTGCCAAACACATCCCTCACCTGTTTGGATCATGTATAACCAGCCTTGGCTCATTTTTATACCAAAACAAATATATTTTCCCATAAAGTTTGGAGTGATCTAAATATATCTAAACTCAGGCATGGCATGATCGAGAATATCATGTGAGATTTCTGGGTGACGAGCTTTTGCTGTGAGATCATCAATCTGGAATCGGTAGAGGTCCTTTTGATGCCTTGTTTCAAAAAACATGCCCTGGTACGCCAGGGAATCAGAACGTAATGCTTTAAGAAGCTGCATAGCTTCTAGGCGAATGAAATTCCAAGCGCCCATATAATCCATGTGGCAGAACGGCCATTTTGCTGCTGTATGTCTCTGATTCTACCTATAAAGTGGTAAGAGTGGCCTTGTTAAGGACGAATTCCGTATAAGGGAATGTGGGCTTATCCTGCATTCCGATTCCGATGGGACAAACCAGGTTAGGTCTAGAAACGTAAAAGCAGGGTGCCGTAGATTCTGCTCGAACAACCAATCACGCCTTGCCACGTGGCAGCAATTCTTTTCAAGAATGTCGGCCGCTATTTTCGCCCGCGATTCTGCACGACATTCTCATTTTCACTTGACATTCTTTACTACAGCCGCTGGATGTGCGACACGTGGCGCCGAATCTACGGCCACCCTGCTTTCACGTTTCAAGAATGCTCCTCTGCCTTGAATTCCGGCGAGTCAGGCAGGCCTCCGCGCTTCGCGCGTCGGCCAGCCTTCCTCGCCGGAATTCAAGGCAGAGGAGCATTCTTGTATACAGAAGACATTGTATGTATCTTTCGCCTATGCAAGGTTGAAGAAAATGTTAGTTGCCATAATGTTTCCACAATCAAAAACCGTATTTTTGTAATATATGATTCTTGAAGGTTTATTGTAGTATTCGTATTGAAATACATAGAAATGTAATGCTGGCACCTGGGTTGTGTTTTGAAAGCAGCGTGGAATTTTTTACGCGAAGGTGGAGTCTGTTTTTACACAGGCGGATAGGGCCGCGCGTGGGGCCTGCGTTAGTTGTCGATCAATGAGGCCGATGCTATATTCGGCTGCTTCAGGTGTCGAATCGGCTGCTTCAGGTGTCGCCAAGGGATTTTCGAGTCTTGCAGATGACAATTCGGCCAGTGTATTGTGTCTGGGTTTTGTGTGGTATTTGAGGCTAGGTGAAGCACGAAGACTTGAGCGACCTGCACAGATAACAGGTGAGCGTCTTGGGCTCCGTTTATCTCTTGTGTTTGTTTCTTCATCATGTCTGCTATGAGAAGGGCAGCCAGAAAGGGCAGGGCTGCTGCTGCCCATAGGCCCATCCCTTCCATAAACTCTGGTTGATCCGACATGATTCTGCACTGAAGAACAGAAGACGACTGTAGTAGGAGGGAATTTAGCCTTCTACCTAGGTAAGCAACAAGCAATGAAAGACAGGTTATGCAGAGCAGGCGCTTACAGGTAAGAAAGGACCCGGCCTACAAACTGAGAAGAACGACGCACAGTGGCTGAGGCCATCAGGACCCCCGGCCGAGGAATCATTGCTGCAGGATCTTCCGCCGAACTTTAGACCATGGGTTGTAGGTATTTGATCTTCCCTTTTCCTTATTTTATTCCCAATCAGAAATTCGGGGAACAAAAGGACTTGATAACGACCTTTCATACTGTAGTAGGAAGGTTCCAAATGAAAAACAAGCTTCTGGTGAAACACAAAGGTTCAATTCCTCTGGACTTGGATTTGGTTTGTTCTGAAAAGCAAGAAATTTGATGTCGTTGCAACTTGCAGTAGCAGTCAGTGGCCTGGTCCGATCGTCCCTATACATAGGCTTATTGTGAACATGGATGCACAGATGTTTGTGTTATGCCTTGGAGTAGACTAAGATTTCATGTGCTACTGTATCGTATAGAATCCAGTTTGCATAAATACCGTTTTAAGCCATGGTGTTGCGTCAAGCGGTACCCCTTTAAAAGCGGGTCAATTTGACCCCACGAAGACCTTTAATGTGCATGCAGGATGTGCGTAGAGGCAATATCCTGTGCATTGTGCCAGGATCCGAGGGCCCACAAGGCATAATACACGTATCATCCAGGTAAGCCATGGGCTTTGGATTCATCTGGGGTTCGATTCCCCAGGCTCATGCAATTCTGTAATGTTCTTCATGTTCTTGAGTCGTGAAGTATTCTGATGGAGTAGTCGATTCTATTGCTTTGATACTGTATTGTATAAATGTAACGAGCTTGGCACGTTAGCAGGCATGTAATTTACATTTCATTATTGATGTTTATGGAGAGTATTATAATTCATCATTACATGAGAAATACATACTATGTATGAGGAGTTTATACTAAATTCATATGACAAAACCAAAGGGCATCAGTTTCTATGAGGGTTTCTGGAAGGAGGCAGAAGGAGCAATTTTGGGCAGTTTTGCTGGACGAAATTTAGAGCATCATATCTCGGCAACCCGAGATCCAATTCAGGTAATTTTTACTTTGTTAGAAAGATTTTCAACAGCTTTTCGGATTGGGTCTGATAAGGCCGAAATTCATCCGGATGAGGAAGATATGGCAGAAAGAGTGAAGCTGTATCAGAATTGACTGCATCATTGTATCTCTTTATGCAGCTTGCTTCCTAGAGCTAGGAGCTGAAAGGAGGGAATATTTTGAGAAGAAAACAGGTACAAGGAGTCAAAGGATCATCATTGAAGTGGTTCTCAGGTGGGTGGTTTGCCGCTTACACCAGGGGAAGCTTAGATTGCTTAGATTGTTCTTGTTGTTGAAGGAGGATCATGATTTAATAATTTGAATTAAGAGTATAAAGGAATCTGGGCGATCCTGAATGTGATAATGTGAGATTGAATGCCTTTTGCCACATTGGTATATAAGAAGAAGTAAGAACTAAGCTAAGCTTATTGTAAGAAGTCTGGGAATAGTCCTTAGAATTGTAGATAGTAGGGCAGACCTTGTATATAGTAAACGGAGTCTTGGCAATAGCAATATAGAGATTGTTTTGCTTGGAGAAGCCAGAACTCAATTGGAACCTTGAGATCATGTAGCTTATGGGGGCTGCATGGAGGTTCTAACAAGGGCATGAAAGGCGCCATCAGCTCCATGAGACAAGAAGCTAATTTAGAAGATAGACAGAGATGTATATATACCTTTGGTGATTAGATGGAAGTTAAGATGCTAAAATAAACTATGATAGGGAATTGCACTGCTCAGAAACAACCGTGGAGGTGATGTGAGATACATTAATCTTTCAGATAGATAGTAAAAGAGTGTACGCCAACGCGGTCTAAAGAAGCTTATGGGGCTTCTGCAATATGGCAATGGCATGGAATATTGCTGGCCAAATAAAATGCTAAGCTATGTAATTTATTAGTAAGAAAAACAGGCTAACATATTGAATTACATATGAGTATTCTGTAAAGTGTTCACTCCGCATAGAGAGTGACTTTGGGAAAGCATGCTGGTAGAAGTATGTTGTAGTTGTTAGGTGATCCTTGTACCTTATATGGATGTAAATAGTAGGGATATCATGATTGTTTGGGAATAGGACATTACGACATCCTAGAATAGCTTTTCCTATGGGGAGGACATGCTAAATGCTTGGATACCATGGTGATGTGTCAAGGTTGCATTATGTTAGCATGTACTTGTTGAATATTTGACATCATGTGGTAGAACATGAATGTGATCTGTCTATGATATCATTGCAAATGTTGGCATTGTTCTATGTTGTTCCTGGTAAATGCATAAGCAATGCATGTGAATTATGACTCTTGATTCTTGGAGCATATGATGATGAACATGGTTTAAACTCTGACATATATGCTAAGTTCTTGGCTGATACATGAGTGGATAATCTCCGGGGCCGGAGTCCATTTGCGGTGGCTTGGACTTGCGGTTGTTCTTGACATCGGGCGTTGTCACCCCAGCGAGGGTGCTTCGTCGCGCTACATAGCTTGGAAGTGGTCCCCTAGTGCTGGATGCAAGCTAGGAGGGTGTGTACACATGAGGCTTACCCCGCCCGTATTTGCTGCAGGGCCTGATCAGCCCGGGTGGCCTTCATAGAACCGGAGCAGGCACTGCATGTTTATGGATATCTCATGGTTCTTCATAGTCTCATGATTATCTCTTGGTTATTGTAATTTACACCTTATTTGGATGGCTTGATGGTGTTTTGATTCTTATTATCATTGTTCATGTTATGTGGTAATACTACATTGCTGGTTTCTAGCATAGGGGAATTCTTAGGTGAGGCATCTAAGTCCGAGAATTACTATTGTGATTAGTACATCGTACATGTTTCTTGTTGATTATGCCATCATTTTCTAAATGCCTCAAACCCCCACTTAGTCTTTAAGACTAACCCCATATGTACATGGTGTAAGCAGTTTCAGAGATAGCAGAATGTAGCAGGGCATTTGAAGGGCACAACTACGTGCAGTCTTTACCTATGAGGACTCTGTATGCCTTTAGAAAGGCCAAAACATTTCTGGAGCTTATGGATATTAAACTGCATATCATCTTGTATATGCCCCAAGAGTGCTATACAATTATGTTTCAAATATGTATGTAAATTTAACTGTGGATTTGAAGACAAAGATTCAATTCTTTACCAAGATTTCTTCAGTGGCATTACATTATTCAACTCATGGATAACAATTTATCATTGACTCATGCAAGGTTAAATGGGATTTCGGGTTATCTGGAGGGTTAACCCGACAGTCCCGTTATAATAAATGGCAGAATATATTTTATCCAATGTTGTATGCTTTGATAGTGCCCCCTTTAAAATCGGGTCAACAGGGGGCAGTTTGACCCGAGAAAGACTTGAATTGGGCATTCTGGATTTGTGCAGAAGGAATATGTTCCTAGATGTGCCGTTATCCAACGACTCAGAAACCATAATACATGCCATTTATCGACCAAAAGAAAATATCTCATTGTCAAAGTTGAGGACACCTTCAAAGGAAGTGCTTGGAAGCCATTTCGCAATGGTGGGCAATCTTTTGTTATCATGCAAGTGGATTTTTGGTTGCCCCTAAAGGGCAAAACCTTGCTCGACTCTGTTCATTTTGCTCATGTGGGTAAAGGGCATATTCTGAATATATGCCCATATATACTCGAATATTCTTGGTGACTGGCCTAAATCTATTGTTGCAGTCAATTTGCCCGTCGTTGAAGCGAATGTGGTAGCATCTACCATTGGTAGAGAATGTGATGGTGCAGGAGGAGGTTTGGGAAGTTCTACCACTAATTATTGGGCTTCTATTTTGGTGTCTCCCCACTTGAAGCTCTTGCGCTCTTTAGAGTGCTATTCATTTTTATGTCGGTTGAAAGAAAAGAATAGAATAGATTTTTTAATGTCCACATAGATCAATAGGCCGTGGAACCCATACAAAGGGATAGTACAACTCAGAACATAGGAAAATCTATGTGGCGGGTGTAGGCAGTAGATGCATTGGCAGCACCATACCCATTGTTGGCTTTTCCATAGGTAGTTCTTCACATTACACATCTGTGGCTAAGAGGTAAGTCTCTAGAAGTGCTTGTTTTTCCCATAGTAGGGTGAACTTTGCTTCGGACGTATTTTGAAGGAGGGTCGCAAAATTAGAATACAAAATAATGGTAGAAAGAAAGAAAGAAAGAAAGAATGACTTTTATCATCCACTGAGACCAATCGGCCTATGGGACCCAGAAGGAGCGCAGCAAACTTATTACTGTCCGGGTAAAAAACCCTCGGCCCGAAGGGTTTTCGAGGGAAAAACGTGGCAGTAATAAGAATGCTGTCAAACTGTACAAGTATACATCATCATGAAATAAACGTATATATACATGTCAAGTGTATGCCCGAGGGCATAGCTGATCTCATATGTCCATAACCTCGTGAAGGTATGATCCCAGCACCCGTACGGAAGCAGTCCTCAATGTCACATGCGGTTGCCAGGCCTGACCAACTTAGCATAGCGCGTTCGGATTTGATCAGATGCTGGGCAACTTTGAAGGGTATGAGATTCATCCTCAATGACACCCATTTGGCAGCATTCACAAAGCCTGTCCTGGCATGGCTCACCAATTCATCTGCCCGTCTCAATTCAAAGACGGCGTGCCCCTGTGCGAATGGAGGCAATGAGTCTGCGCCTTTTCATGGGCAAGTGGGTACGCAGGTAGCATTGCGGGCCTCGTTCCAATGTGGGATTTATGTGGCGCTGGTAGTGTGATGTCTTGACCTGTTCAAGGGCACTGACATCCCAAAGCTTGCTGAGGAAGCAAGCATTAAGATATTGCCTCAAACTATGGCGATCTGCCTCTGTTTGCACATATATGCACCTGTGCTCCTGCACATTCCATCTAGCCAACCATTGAGCTCTCTTTTCCCTCTAGCAGGCCTTGAGGTGATGCAGCCCCATTGCCATGATGTAAGCTAGGTTAGGGAGACGAGGATCCTCCATATTGACCAACTTCTTAAAATAGATAATGTGGCGATCAAGGACCGCCCTCTGAAGAGGCAAGAATCTCGTCTCCTGCAGTAGAATTTGATATGGAATTATGGACTTCCCCTAGTGCTCATACCAAGAAGGCTGCACCTGCTCCAAGTCATTCCAAGTAGCGAGGAATACTACTGGACCCCATACTTCAACCCCGTATAAAAGGACAGGCTCCACTAAGACCTTGAACAGGTGTGATTGATGGGCCAATCATACAACTCTGCTCTATGACTATTATTTTGCATTCCATATAGTGCTTCCAACTCGCCGTCACTCGTAGCCGTATGGATGTGTCCCAGTGCATAGTAGAAGGAAACTCTACTCCCAAATATTTGTATGTGGATGCCATTTCCACATTCTGCCCTCGGTAACTGAAGGAGGGGATCCTCGGCTGATGTGAGGATGATATGAGGACCACCTTTGTCTTGGCCAGATTGACGCGCATATCGATTAAACGCTTGGCGTATCGTGTGTTTTTTTTTTTTTTTTTAGTAAATACCAAGTATTGCATTTAGTAAACATATGTTTTAATTAAAAGCTTTAATAGCGAGTTACATTATCTAGTAGGAGATGAGACCATGGGTGGATATAGGGACAATTCATGCCATTGTTCAAAAAATACCCCTTGATAGAATAAACAAAGGTAACCCATATAATAAAAGGTTTGTGAGGTAATTTTCTCTATAATAATATGTTTTCTTGGACTTAATGGTTTTCAAATTTTCGCTCAATCAAATCTGGTTTTACCTAACAAGGCTATGGAGTGGGACTTCTGGCAGCTACCCTAAAACCCGTATGCGTGAAGGCAGACTGTACATACAAAATGGCATGCTTAAAGAGTCAGGATTTTGACAAAAGGTATGATTAATCGTCCTCTACGGATATGGCCTTAATGTTCTCCTTGGTCAAAACCTAGGTTTAAAGTAGTATACGCAGCTGTAGAAAGGATATCCGGCAGAAAACGTGACAGGCCTTGGATTCACTGAAAAACTGATTTATAAATCTATGTCATTCCCTGTATATGGAAGGGGAATTTGATTCAGACGGCCGACCTTGTGGCTCCAGCTCTGAAGAAGAAATACTTCATGAGAAATGGCTTGAAGATGAATTTATAGCCTGCCTTGATCTATCTGAATACCGCCAGTATTACAACAACATGGGGGATCAAAAAAATAATGCTGGCCTTAAGAGGGAAGCTGGCCACAATATGAATGAGATTGGGAACAAGAAAGGGAACGCTGGAGCCAGATATACACGTAACAATAGTTCTGAAAATAAGGATAAGGAAGTGGCTACCATTCCTGAAACACAACAAGCAGATGATTACACTTCAGACCAAGACGAAATTCAGGTATCATAGGAATCCTTATTAAAAATAACAATGCTTGGATGTGTAATTGGATCCAAAAATCTGTATAGAATAACAGGTTTGAAAACCTTCTGATAAAAGCTTTATTTACTTCATTTACATGTATTGAAAGCAGATGTGTCATGATTTACTAACAGGGCAGAAGGATACAAGGGCTGATCGGCTATAAACCGAGAGGCTCCATTGTACCTTTTGGCCCTTCATTCTTTACCATTTTTATGCTAAAGGTTTGATGATTGGCTGCAAGTACCGGACCTCTCCTGCCCTTGTCTTTTTTCTTGCTTTTTGTTGGATGAATATGATGGATCTGCAAATGGATTTGAACAAACTTTTGAAGAGAAACAAGCTGAGGATGTTCCTGGTTTAAGTACTATATCAGACTTTTTCCACAGATAAAAACAGGTTGTATAATCTTAGTTCTACTATGGTTTAACATTAGTATATGGTGCTCTATCCGAAATAGAGGTAAAGACTCATCTGTTCAAACATGGAAGTTTATTGCTGCCTGCATCTAGTATAACAAAACAGTGGATATAGCTTATTTTAAGCACTATGTAAAACGTTCCTTTTCTTGAAATGAAGTTTATCTTTGGAAAACATGTCTGCATGTACGTTAATTATTTTTATTGTAGTTCGAAAAATACATGAGGAAAGTAGCAACTTGGTTTAGAACATTACCAAAATAACTATAGATAGCATACGCCTAAAAATGGCAACTATAATATGTGAAGAGGTGGGAAATAATGTGTATTACATGTGCAATGCAAAACACGGGTCTGTGTCTTTCTTAATAAAAGGGCAGTTTGGACATACGCATGCATATTGCATATTGATGGAAAGAATACATAAGACTCTAAAAGGTTATTTCAGTAAAAGACAAGTTCAAATGATCTGCATGCAAAGACTTTAGCTTGTGAAAAAGGTGCATGCAAAAAGACAAAGTGTTGCAGGTTACAGCAGGCTTTACATGCAGCTTGTCTAAAAAGTTTTTCTTTTATTCCTGTAACATGCATAATATCTTAAAAAGTGACACAATACATGTTTGACTTTGTTTTGGTTAAAACCATGGGAAATATAGGAAATATATTTGAACAAGGTGGTTGTATGACCTTTAGATAAAGAAGTATGCCCGTGATTTTATGTTGTAAGTAATAAATAAGGAAAGAGACCTACTTAGATGGTACATTGATATGAAAGGAATCTATGTATTAAGGTGATAATATGTCTTGGAAAAGTATAAAGGTCTCAAAGGCTAAGGGAGATTAAAGTACCAATGGTTCACATGAAAATGGAACCTGGATTGATAATACAATCCTTGGGATTGACCGAGGGTTGATGTCCGACCTAGGATTCTAGGTGTGGCTGGGTTTTTTTTTTTTTGAAGGACGACAAACTTTATTGAAACTCCAAGCCAAAAGCAAAATACAAATGCAGAGGCGGGAATAAAGTCTCAGAGGATAATCATGATCCACTGAGTAGAACCACCAGCCTATGCATAAGACAACACACTCAAATAGGACTCAAATATCAACTGTCGCTTGGCAGGAGCAAGCGAAGAGCAATGGTAAGCCTTAACGATTCTAGCTTGTGCGTCCTGGAGGACAACTGCCGGAGGAATATCCAAACCCTAAAAGATAGACAGTCTTCTGCGCTTCCAGATGGACCACAACAACCATCCTAATGCTAAATGAAATGCTTGGCTCCGCAACTTATTCCAAGTATCCGGATAGATAGCCAGAAGCACTTGCTGACTTGTCAATGTCACATGAAAAAGAGAAAGCAGCCAAGACCAAACAGGCTGGAGATGAACATATAAAAAGAAAGAATGCTCAATGGTCTCGTCCCTTTGCTTGCACAGTGGGCAGAGTGCTGACACTCGAGGATCAAATTTGTGGACAAGCACGTTCACACGAGGGCATCTGTGAAGAATCTGCCACCAAAGCACAGCCACCTTAGGATGGAGTAGTTTATCCCAAGCCCAAGTCCACATACGTCTCCAATTAGGAGGTGAAAGCTGAAGGGACCACCTAGTGGATGGCAGAAGGATATCACTATTGACAAGCAGCCTATACATAGAGTTCACAAGCCTATGCTCGTGAATACTCTGGTGAGAAACCCACATGCACCCTTCAATAGCCTCTGGAGCAACCAATGGCAGAGTACTAGCAACCTTTTGCCAAATAGGTCTGTCCCATCGAGACAATGAGAATTTTGTTTGAAAGATTTGCCATGTCGTTAACTGGCCAGAAGCATACCATGCCGCAACTGTCAAGATTCCTGCTAACCTCCAACACCGTTGAGTTAATAGATGAACCGAGGCACACAGTGAAAGATTATTTTCCACAGGTATCCACCAACAAGGGGCACTCAGCTGATGACATGCAACAAGATCAATCCGAAATAGGGTCCGTATTGTCTCCCATGACTCCAGCAAGGCTTTCAAAAAAAGAGAGGCATTAGGAAAAGGGCATAGCTGATAAAAGAGACTCCAAGGAAGAAGCGGTTTTAATGAAGCTTTCCAAAAAGGAACACAATGTGCAAGTGGTTGCTTCACCAATCGCACTCCAGGTGAGTCAACCCTATCCTTAAGGATCCTCTAAATGAATCGAGATGTCGTTGCATGTCTGCTGGTGTGTAAGCTAGGAGATCCACATCATCAGCATATATTAACTGCATGATGATTTGGTGCAGAAGGTGAGCCCCGTCACCCCCATTATCAACAAACCAGCACTCCAATTGATCAATGTAAAGCCCAAACAATGTTGGGGAGAGAGGGCATCCCTGACGAACCCCGATACTACTATCAAAAGGTTGGCTTGCCGGCTGCAACCGACCCGAGCATCTTTCATATAGCTTGTACACTACATTCTGTAAATCTACAGGAACCCCCAGCTGTCACAATCTTGCCCATAGTTTTTCCCGAGGCACAGTGTCAAATGCCTTCGCAAAATCCACGAAGCAACAATATAGATCTTGATGGCGGTTCCTGCTGTCTTCAACCAGAGTTCGCAACGTGAAGATGTGGTCAAGGGTTCAGTGCCGGGGTCTGAATCCTGCCTGGGTGAGGGTCCGCACCTCTGCTGCCTCTGCCCGGCCCGTCAACTGCTGCTCGAGAATCCCAGCAAGCAGTTTTGCAAATACCGAACTGACCATGATTGTTCGCTAATTGGCTGGGCAGTGCGGGTCTATAGATGGGAACAACTCTGCTATTGGTCCACTGCAGTGGGAAGCCTTCCTGTAATGCCTTATTGAACAAGGCAGTCAGCACCGGTACTACGGACGGCCCTGCCCACTTAAGCAATTCTGCCTGCATACCATCCAGGTCTGGCATTTTTCCATTGACAAGACGCTGTAAGCCTTGTTCCACGTCCGAATCTGTGATTTCCAGCACTGGGCCTTCTTGCAGGGATAATGTTGCCTGTGTACTCTAAGGGTCGTATAGCTGATGTTCCCTGTGGGCTGTACTGGCTTTCTAAGAACCCTTCGCCAGAAGATCCTGGGGTGACGTTCCAGGAGGCAAAACATTTCCCTGTAATGCGTTGCAATGGTAGAGGAGAGGAAGAAATTAATTTTATGACTCATCCACTATTTGAAAAGACAAGGTAAGCAGTTTTAATTTGATTTGGAGTTTACATTAGAAAATAACAAGTTATTAGTATTTGAGTTTTTAATGTATAATTTCGTGTTTGAGGTGTTAGATGTGCAACCAGTATTGTGGCACATGAGTCTGCTATTTCTGCACCAAGGAAGCCTACTGTCGGCAGAACTATGTTTAGCAATGAAGATTTCAAAGCTTGCTTAAGCCAATCAGAGTTCTCTCGCAACAATGCAAATGGTCTCCTACGAAGATTTTGTCTCTTTTGTATCAAGTTTTTTTTAGCGAGGTCTCAAAATAATCTTTATGATTTAAAGTACAAAGATTTCAACTTTTTAGCTGATGCATATGGCCAATTTATTCGTCAATCATTAACAGTTTATGCATGAGTTGTCTCGTGTTTTTAAGGAGTTATTTTATAGGTTCAAGCAAAGGGTTAGTAAAACGTATCAAGGAGACGATCTTCAACATTCTCAAGAAAGAGATCGAAGGTAATTATTAGCTGTAATTTTTGGTGCCTCCGTTGATTGCTTTGCTGATTGAACTTGATGATTGATGTGCAGGAAACCTGTAAAAGTTTATAGGAAGTACAGTCCCGAGGTGTACGATATCTTTGTGGACTTTTTACAAGAGGTTACCAGTACTGCAAGAAGAAAACAAACACGATGAATATGCGTTATTTCAGTCATGTATCAGTTTTTCAAGATCAGACATATGGTATTGCAAGGGAAATAGAGTTGGAAAGGGTAAGATTGCTAATATTGCGAAGTTGATTATGAAAACCACAGGTTTAAGTTTTACAAACAAGGATTTGCATCATTCCAGTATTAAAGACCTGAATATATGCGGGACACCTGATGAGGTAACAATGAAGCTCACCGGGCATAGGCGAGCAGAAAATTTGCATCAGTATGTATTCACATTTCAGTTTTTTCTTGCGGCTGATTTCTTCAATGTTGGCAATTGCAGATATGATCACTCTGAAAAAATGCAAACGATGGCAATGCAGTCACTTCTTTGACAAAAATTTGACAAGAATGGGAATGTTAGACGTTATGATGAGGTTTTTAAAGAAAAAGAAACTTTGCAAGCAATAAATGCAGGTGGGTTTAGGGTAATGCTGTTAACCTCACTTAGATCTAACGGTTGTCAACGATTAGATCATAATAATCTTTGAGCCCAATGGTTTAAGAGGAAGTAAGCAATAATATTGAGCCATCCTGAAGCTTATGTGACGGACAGAAAGCGAGCAGTTACTAGACTCGAATGAGAAGGAGTTTTGCAATTCACTATCATAAATAAATCTAGTTTGTGAATATTACTCCAAAAAGCCAGTGTACCTCCCTATTCCTAAGCCAGATGTATGTTTTTTCCTTTGATCATAGACTGCAGTTTAGCAATGGTAGCCAATGTACCTCCCTATTCCTTTGACTAGCATATTCTATGTTATTTATTATATAGTATTTATATGTATTGTATTAGACCTTTTTAATTACACATTTCTATGGTTTATTAGTATATCCTATTATGGTATACAAAGTATTCTCCAAAGCACAGGTGGCATAGTTTAGGGCTTATGTCTCTATGTTTAGCATTTAGGCAAGAAGGGTCTTCTAAATCTGCTTATGCCTATGAAAGACGAGAGGATGGCAGTGATGGTGCATGCATTTTGATCCCACGGCTCTTTGTTTATAATGTAGCAATTCCAAATAGAAATCACAAGTCAAGATAAGTACCTTAATATTGGTGCATGAAGGTCCATTTTTAGCATACAGTAACAGTAGATGCACCTTCAATTTTTTTGATGTAATATATTTTAGGACTTCATTGCATCATTTGAAATTGAAGATTAGCACAAACATAGGATCGCAGATCTTTGGCAAGGATCTCATAGGAGAGGCGTTGGACCTACCTTCAACCCCTGGTTTTTCTTTAGGTGGTCTCTTCTCGACCAGTTAGACCTTGCTTGCAATATAGAAAAACATCTCAAGCAAGCAACCTATGCGACAATGGAAGTTGCATTCAAGGACTCGCGACAAATCTAAGAAGAAGAAGAAGAAGAAGAAGAAGAAGAAGAAGAAGAAGAAGAAGAAGAAGAAGAAGAAGAAGAAGAAGAAGAAGAAGAAGAAGAAGAAGAAGAAGAAGAAGAAGAAGAAGAATAAGAAGAAGAAGAAGAAGAAGAAGAAGAAGAAGAAGAAGAAGAAGAAGAAGAAGAAGAAGAAGAAGAAGAAGAAGAAGAAGAAGAAGGGAATATTCTTTGATTCTTCAAACTATGAATAAAAGACCTTATGGTTTGGTATATCACTTGGGATGTTTGAGAATCCAAATATCTAAAACCTTCTAAGACAATTGCTTTGGTATGTTCAAAGACCATGGCACACGTGCCACATGGAATTTTTTTAAAAGAATTGAATATTTGAAGATATGATTTGGAAATTTATTGCTCTAGTATGATTGCACCTAGTTTATTTGATTTTAATGACACCTATACTTTTTAAAGATGATGAGACTTACATGATGGCACCTATTTTATAAAAAGATGATGGGACTCATAATATTTAAAGATGTTGGCATCGATTAATTGATGAAAATATTAGTTGATTAAAATAAACTTTGGTTTGTTTGATCTTATGCATGTACCTCTATGGTATGAAAACTAGGCACGTGGTGTTATATGCTAAAAGGCTTTGCATGGATATTTACCTTGAAAGTAGTTCAAAAGCACTCATGATATAGGAGCGCCATTATAAGAGGCATGAGTTGCTTTCTATTTATGGAACCATTAGGTGGTCAAATATATTGTTCAAACTTGCTGAGATATTTTCCCATGCCACAAAAATCATAATTATGGTGGACGGTGGCATTTAATGCATTTGAATGCATTGATATATGTTAAATAGCTTAGAATATTTTGGACAAAGCTAAAAATGTCCGAAATTATCTTATATGACCAATTTGAATGGCTATGATTTTTTTTCTCTGTAGTAGATTCGTGAAAGAAAAAAAGGGGGTTTTTTGAGGATAAAAAGATGCGTTTTGGACATTTAGGTCTAAGGCATACCCTAAAAACAACTTCAAAGCGGCTACTCTGTTTCCTCACTGCCGCCGATCTGTTTGTAGAAGAGCTGCCGATCTGTTTGTAGAAGAGCCGAAATGCCTAAAGGTGTTTACATTTGCGGTAGAAGGGTTGTACGAGCTGTGGATTCTCCTCCAAGGAGACATGCACGAAATGATAATGATGAAGAACAAGATAAGCTGGCTGCCATAAGGAGGAGCGACCAAACCCAGGTTCTTTTAGCCTATCTGAATGTGTAATCTACTTTTGGTAATGATTCATGCAAAAACAGAGCTAAAAATGATGGTTTGGCTATTCTAGAAGTAATATAAGAATTTTTCGTGAAAAAACTAGTTAGTAGTAATACTGAAACAAGAGATAGAAGATTGCATTCCGATAGAATGGTTCGGATTACGAATTTGTTTGTATATTGGAGCGAGATATGGCTTGCATACATCTGGCTTCTGCTATATGGCCATCTGGTCTCGGCTATAGATGTTGTTAAATGATTGATTATGAGCTGATAAATGGTAAAGAATGATAACTCATGGTTAAATTACTGGAATGTCTAAAAAAGGAAGACCCATATCGGAATGGGTTGACTTCCAATGCGTTTTATGCTTGAGAGTCTTTAAATATCATATTAGAAGTAGTATTTATCCCTTTATTGTAGTTTATCAGTTAACATTTGAGAATGCCATAAGCTACATAATGATCTGTAAATGCCTTAGGCTTTGGTTTATTGGACAGATAACAGCCTAAGAGTTAACCTACCGTTAGATAATGGAAACATGTTTTATATGCATTTGTATGGATATATACTGATAGCGGCTGCATGTCAGCTGAACATGATAAGTCTAATAAACCAGCACTCTTGCATTTGAGATTTGCCATCTGCCGGGTTAATGGTAGCAAGGTTTAGACTTGTATGCTTTCCATTTGGATAATTTTATGCTAATATGCCAGATTATAAGGCTGATGTAAGCAGCTATAAAATAATTTATATTGTTTCTAAGATTTATTGTAAGTGTTTGAGCTCATTTTGCTTATAATACACCATTCTTCTTTGAAAGGAATAGGTGAAGGGCGAAGAGCCATTGTGTCTCATTGCTTACCTGACGCCCCTTTCCTTATTACCATTTTCATGCTAATATTGGTCTGTTTGGGTGCAGGTAACCGAGACTCAATCTCCTGTCTTTTCAAAGTTACAAGGTTGCAGCTTGAAGGCAACTAAAATTGAAGATATTACATGGAAACCAGCCTCAATAAACTCTGATTTCCAGCAAAATGTGGTGAGATCTACCTAGTTTCTGATGTGTACAAGAACATAGTCAGAGAAAAACATGTAATGCAATTCAGTCGGTGATGCACCTATAAATTGGATAGAGAGATCGGATGGCATCATTGTCTTCTGATAACAGGTATTCTTGGCTAAGGACCAGGGAGGAACAAGATGCCAAAGGGCAAGTACGAAAGAAAACCTGGTAACAAGAGCAAGGCGCAGCTGGCGGGCAATCTACCGCCAAAGAAATTTGCAAAGGTGGGCTTTGAAAAAAAAGCAAGCAACGTTTCAAAAAGGGCCACGACAAGAGGGCAGTGGAGGCGACAAAAATCAGGTCAGATTATGCTTGATCAGAGTTATCTGTTCACAACTTGGTTAGTGCAATCAGATCTACATCTATATCTGCTTTGTTTTATGGGATTTAAGATAGGTGATTGTGGATATATGTGATAGATAATGTGATTTGTTCTAGAATCCGGGGTAAGGAAAAAGGATCTTAAGATGTTAAAAGGGCTCTGGTCTGTTCTAGGTGCAGTTTGATAGGCTGTACTTTGTAGGCAGGTTGTTTGCATAGAATGCAGAGTCTTGGTGGTAATAGTTGTTTAGTAGGGTCAGGATTTTACCTTTCCTTAGGGCTTGCTTTATTTTTGCTAATGCTTAGCGTAGTTTATTACTGGTCCTTTTGTTGCTTTGGGGAGTGGGTTGTATGAGTGTGATAGTTTAGGTGTAGGGGTCATAGACATGCATAGTTTGGTTACGTAGTTTGAGTTTTTTTCTTCTTCGTCCCTTTGCTAGTTGTTGGCTGTTACAGACCTGCCAAGGTATTTTTAACTGCAAATAATGTTTGATGGTTGAAGTTTGATGACTGATATAGGATCTATACTGAGTATATGGATTGGGGACACGTTTAGTTCAAGCTTTGTTCTATAAAACCTTTATGGATAGTGGTAGGAAAAGGCAGTTTACTGATCAAAAGGGTAAAAGGCTAGAGGTGCTATGGTTTGTTAGGCATATAATCCACGTATTTTGACTAAAGTATTTAAGTTGCTAAAAGATTGATTATATGTTTACCGTAGATGATAAATATGAACTCTAGAATGGTATTGTACTAAAGACCATAACCTGAGAAACTAGAAGTGAAGGGCGATGAGCCATGTAGTTCTATTGCTTACCTGTCACCCCTCTCCTCGTTACCATTTTGATGCTAATGTTGGTCTGTTTGGGTGCAGGTAACCAGAACTACATCTCTTCGTAGTTTTTCGTTGGTTAACGTAGCATATGTATGCTATTCGAGAAGCGATACTAAGGATATTGTACAAGATGACTGGCTGATGTACTATGTGTTTACATGTATTCAAAATAGAATTTGGTGAGATCCTTCCAGATTATATTGTATGAACATTATTATATAGAAATGTTATATTTCTTCTCGTTATTTAATGGCTGATTACCAATAATACAAGTTGTTTGCATGGAAAAGTTAATTATGGGGGTTGACAAGTGCCTTTTAGTTGTGGCCTAGTTAAAAACTAGGGTGGACATTTGGGGTAAAAAGTTTTTTCTTGAATATAGTTGTAGGTTGTTTTTAACAGTCTATGATGATTATCTGGAAAAAACTTATCGAAGAAGAAAATGTGATCTCCATTTGTTGGAGGTATCCAACAAACACAACTTTATGTCAACCCACTAGGAGATGATACTAACTTATGTTTATTGGATATGTGTAGACAAGAAGTACTTGGCTAAAGCAACTGGTGGACATTGGCTATGGGACGGTGGGTATTGCTCCCAACTACGGTGTTCAATCTATTTTGAGCATGATTCCAAAAGAGATACACCATGTTATTCTGGAATTAAACAGAAGGTTGCCTAATGGGGCCTTTTCTCCCATTATTTATCTTGGGTTCAGTTCATGGTTTGAAGTTTTCCTCAAGCTCGATGAGCTTAAAATGAAGGTCAGTGATTGCATCCCTGTTATTGAGCAGATTTTTATTGATACACAGGAAATTCTAGCCGATAGAACAGACCTAGATGACTTGTTAGCTATGGAGTTTAAGATAGGTGTGACCTTCTTAGAAAAGGAAAACAGATTGACTGATCTCACTTTTGAGGAAGATGGAAAGAAAGAAAACCCTGTTGTTGCTGTTGTTGAGGGACTGACAACTAATAATTTTGGTAAGTTTATACCCCAGGAAGACATTGATTTAATGAAAAAAGAGAAGGAAGCCAGTTTGGGAAATAACAAACAAGAGGAATTAGTTAGACTCACCCTTACTAATTGCATGAGATTTCCGATTCTATCAGAAATGGCGGTTGAATGGTTAGGTGAAGAATTTCAACAAGCTTTATGGAGGAGTCAAAACTTTGGTACGCTGGCTCCTATCAGCATAAAAGCATGGAGGCTTATTGCAGGGATTTCGGACAGTCAAATGGAGGAGGTAACTAGTGCAGCCAATAACTTGGTAAAAATTATGGATAGAGCTGAAATCTGTTTCCCATGTGGAACTGACCTGTTTGATAAGAAATGTCAGAATTTCAGTGGTATCACGCTTTCCGTTAAAGCCCACATGGCTTATCCTGATATTGAGAGGACGTATTCCTATCTGCATAGGATGTGGAGGTGTTTTAGTCAATATATAAAATGCAATTGTGGTGATTCATGTAAAGACTCAATAACATGGTTCGATCAGGCCATTTGGTACATATTCAATCATTTGGAATTGGTTTATCCTAAGTATTCACAGGCAGGGAGAATGGGCTCTTTCCTGATTTTTATCCAGCAGAATCTGAAAAGGGCAGTTATGGCTCTGTTGGCGTATATGTTAGTCAGAGAAATGTTGGTCAAGGTAACAAATAAACTAGCCAGTAACCCTTTATGTGACTTAAAGGTTTGTTTTGGTGATACAAAACTTGTGGAGGTCTGTGAAATGATGGTGAAAAACAGGATGTTTTTGGTTGATAAACTTAACCAGGGAAAAGAGGAAGGTACTGTTACCATTCCTTCTTACAGTGGTCTGACTCAGAGTGAGTCTTATCTGCCGCCTAGGGTGGCAAGGCAGAGTGCAGAATCTAGTTGCAAAATTGTTGAAAATCTTGCTGATGATTCTGTTAGCATGATTGGATGTACACCTGGTGAGACTTCTGTATCAAAAGCTGAAAAACCAGGAAGCTTTTTCAAAGCAAGTGAAGGGATGCAGGGTCGTATCCTGTATTAAAAGTAAGATACATTTATTTTATCTTTTTATACATGATTTTAGTCCACGGTTACTAAATCATGTAATATCTGCTTGTTGCAGAGTACATACTGGGTCCACGGTCACCCTTTATGTTTGATACAGGGAAGGAATGCTGCTGTTCATGCCGTTAGAAGTCTTTGGTTGCAGTAATTACTGAAGCACAAGTTGCATGTTTTTATTTGAGTTAAGTTTATATTTAAGGTAGCATAATCTGCTAAAAGTTGCAATGGGCGGCCTGCCTATCTTTGGATTTAATATTGTAGTGAGACTCTGGATATATTGCTAATACATCTGTTGTTGAATATTATGGAATTGGAGTTTTCTGGATGATTATGGATACCATGTGTTTAGAGTATGTGGAAACATTTATGTGATGGTGCATGGTTGTTTTTGACAGTATCTGCCTTAAGATTTTTAAGGTTTAAGTGTATATTTAAGGTAGCATAATTTGCGAATTGTTGCAATTGATTGTCTGCCTACCTTTGGATTTAATATTGCAGAGTGCTTCTGGGTTTGATGCTGAGACATCAGTTGTTGAATATTATGAAATTAGAGTTTTCTGGATGATTATGTCAGGATATCATTCTAGATGCATGATGTTGTGTTAGCATTAATGACTGTATCTTTCGAAAATACTGAAATTTTAGGCTTAAATTGCTTAAAAAGCCAACTGTTGGATAAACTTTTTCGCTGAACTAATTTGCAGTTGCTGAGTATTATAGAACTATGGAATAATGAGGCATAAAGACTAACTTGGGTAGTTCCCTTAATCGGTGATTATATTGTCAAAAAGGTGTTGGCTGGATTTGAAAACAGATTTTATCTCTTCTGCTTAATTTCCGGACAATAAAAATCTTTGTGCAGTATGATACCAATAGGTTCTTTAGTTGGATGGATTCTGTGTGCAATAGATGGGTGACATAGACTACTGGATTAGGTGCTTATAGTATGTGGGCTCACATAGCTATTAAGACAGAGGAGTTAAAAACAAGGGATTATTTTAGCGCTATGATAATCATGATTATTTGCATAATAAGAGTGTGGCATTCTTAGGGATAAATAGAGTAAAACATAACTCCGGATACTAATGTTATAATCCTGGTTTGCAGGAAGATGATGTTGAAAGAAGATTAATGATTAATGGACCTGGTGGAAGAAGAATGATTGTGTCAGAAAATGCTAAGGCATGTGATAAGGTCAGGATTCATCTTCTCTTTTCTTCCAAGGTCCTGGACAAGATTAACATAAGGAGCTTAATTAAAGATTATCTGTATGTAAGATTAGGTGATTTCGGGCTGCATATGATTGAAAAAACATGCTTTGGCTGGAGATATGATAAAAAACTTCTTGACTACGTTTACAAACCATATAGGATTTTTGCTGATGAAATGATCCCAAGATGTGTGTGCCATATGCCGGGAATGCAGAAATTTATTGACAATAGGGTAGGACATGTGAGAACAATGGATCTCTCCATCATTAAATCCAAAGAACTAAGGAAAATGTTCAGTAAAGGATTAAACTTTATACCGGATAAAGTACTCAATATTGATGACTTTATGGAGGATATCAAATGTGGTCTGCTTAGTTTTTTTGAGCTGCATGAAGCCAAGGGAAGGTGGCTGCATCCTGATGAAAAAAGAGGGATTATGAAGAGACTTCTGGAAAGGATAAAAGAACATGCAGAGAAAATGGCTTTCCTTCATCAAAAAAATCTAAGAAGGGCTAATAATGATAAGGCAGGAAGGGGTATGGATTGGCTAGTTAGGAATCTGTATATTGCTGGTGTCGATAAAGCTGGCAACGTTCCATGTTTTATATGCCCGTGGCATGTTAGAGAAATGGCTAGAGAAAGGATTCATGGGAAAGATTTCGATATTGTGAAAGATAATAAAGGTGAGATTATCCAGCAGCTGCATACAGAACTGGTTCAGAGATTTGGGCTTATATGTCCATATGGGGACAAAATACCTTATATCTTGGGTACTTTTAAGGCTCATAAAGGCGAATATAGATGGATTACTAATGCTAATCGAACTATTTTTACGCTGCCTTCTAAAATTGTGACTAGAGGACTTAGAGGGATTATTGAGGTCTTGCCAAATGCATATATGATGAGAATGAGCAGGATTAATGTGTTGCTACCAGGTAAGGTTAATCCATTTTCGATTGTTAATTCTGTCTACGAAGTTATGCTTAATTTGCCAGAGAAAATGTATGATGTGTTTACTGCTGATATTTCGAAGTGCTATGAGAATATTCCGCTGGATGGTAAAGATGGGATCTGTTATGTGATTGGGAAAATAATAAATATTGCAGTCGAGTATATGACAGGTAAGAAGAAGAAGAAGAAGAAGAAGAAGAAGAAGAAGAAGAAGAATATTCTTTTTGATTATTCAAATCTTCAAATCTTGAGAACTTGCTCATAAGTGAGCTCATACTACTTGTTATGGAACCTTGGTTTGATCCTGAGCATCCTTTGAAGATGAAATAAGAAAAAATTATTATGGCATGCCTTAGAAATGGCATCTTGCAATACATTGTCTTAACATATATAAGGCAGTTACATTTTCTGTTTGATTGTAATATTTTTTCCCTAGGAATAATTACGGTGGCGACACGTGGATGAATTCTTAAGGTGGCGACACGTGGATGAGGATTTCTTGCTTTGGAAGCAAATCTCTTCCTTCCTTCAAAGCAATCCTCTGCTCTGGATCTGTAGCGTGCTTCAAAGCTTCAGCAAATCGCTTTCAAGGTTCAGAAATGCGCTCACGCTTGGGTTCCGGCAGTGCTGGGTCTGGCTATGGCGATTTGCTTCTGCTTCAAGCTTCAACAAATCACTTAGAAAATAAGAAATAGGTCAAGAAAATGGGCTGGAGGCAGTTGTCGTCTGAACTCCTTTGCCGCACATCCGGTGGTAAATCCGGAAGCCAGGGCTGCGGATTTTTCATCCGGCACACCAGGTTTGCCCTTTTGCTTTCGATTCTTAGAAACATAACTCGCTTTTTCCAGGTTTTCTCTTATGAAACAGAGCTTGGCTCTGTCTGCGAGATGCAGGATTACGTATTAGTGCCAGATTTGAGAACTAGATGAATATATGGTGTTGATTCTTGTGTTCAAATGGAAATATAAGGAATTTTGGGATTTGGGGGTTCGATTTCCTTTGGTGTTTCTTAGAAGGTTCTTAACGTAATTTCTTTGGTTGCTTGCTTGCAGATGCTAGAGCCCAAATAGTCACGAACATGAGCTACAACTAGCTAGAGCTTCAGGTAAAATGGTTTCTGCAATTATGTCATCTCTATTCCATAGCCCAAAGAGGCCCCAGGGTTTTTGCTTCTGCCGCAGGTTTTGGAGCATCTGTTTTACAATTTTTAAGTTTTAGATCTTTAATTTATGAAAATCAATTTGTTGAATAGTGTTGACGGCTGTTCCAAGATTTCATGACTTCAACAGCATTCATGCGAGGCTGCATGGCAGTGCCTCTCTTTTTCTGCTAAAGACCATCCTTTAATAATTTCTCATTTCCTGCTGCATTCTATGGAGGTTGCATTAGAAAGGAACATGATGAACGAAAATCCATTTCCATTTGCAAACCTGGTCCGGTTCGTGATGTTATTTTTCTGTGGCTTATTTTCCAAAGTAATAGACCTCCCTTTTTGTGGTCATGGAATGCTTACTTAGTGCTTGCAAGAATGTGAATAAGATGGAGGATTATATTAATGGTTAATGCACGTTCTTAGCAGTAAGCAGTATAGTGCTGGTCTGCTCACTACTAGAAGGCCTAACTTGATTTTCCATTCTATCCTAAATCTGACATATTTTGCAGAGTTTATTAGGGCACACAAGTCCGGTGAATCCGTGACTTCTGATGCAGTCGAGGTTCTCGTTGTAGCAGGTGCTGCAAGTAGTACAATAAGGCTTTGGAATTTAGAGGAGGCTAAGAGTAAGGTCTCGTTCATTTCTTTGTTGGATTAATGTTATTAGATCTTTCAAGCTAAGTCTGGCCCTAATGTTAAGCCTTTTACCTTGATACAGTTGTCCACACTCTTATGGGGCACTGCTCAAATTGTATCCCTATGGACTTCGATCTATTTAGAGAAGCATTGACAGACGTTTATGTAAGTGGTTGAGATATGTATATCTATAAGATAAATGTACATGTATATCTTACAAAATAGCTCACAAGAAGTTGTCAACCTCAAAATTGCCCACTATAGCTATGCTGTAAAAAGTCCATTTGTTAATAATTGTTGTTACAATCTGAGACAGTTACTAGCTCATTCTGGCATTCATAAATCCGATTTTCTATTCGTTTGGGCATTGCTGATTCCTGCAGCAGATCGAAGCTCCTGGGCAAGTTTGTGCTTGCACAGCTTGGTTCCATTATCTGGTCTTTCTAGACGTTCTTTTTGCAGCATGCTGATTTAAAAGACCCATTTTTTTATAAGCCCTTGGTTGAATGGGGCAAACAAGTGCCTCAGTCGTATCTTGAAGAGCTGTAGTTTTGCTGGGCTGCAAAAATTTGCCATGACAGTTAAATTGTTATATTACTGATTGAGCGTTGATGTTGGTTTTTCCCTTGAGATGTAATTGCTAACTAGACTGTAAGGTTCAGATATGAAGGTCAGGCTGCATAGTACTGCAGCACTGTACCTTCACTATACCTTCTGTATGTCCACTACCTACATGATGCATTGTGAATATATTAAAAGATGGATACTCTATCATTCCAAGTTGTGTACAGGCATAATGTTTGAAATATTGTATTCATGCCCATGGCAGCATAAGGAAAGATGTCTTGCCACATTCTAGGACTCCATGCCAGAAAATTCCGATAGATAATACCAACACTGGTAATATTTCTGCGACAAAAATTCAAACTTAATAGTGGGAAGACCATTTTTACATAATTTGAGAATCGGAGTTCCAAATATTGCAGGAAAATGATTTGAGGACCTTTATGTATTTGGAAAGCTCTGTTTTTTTTAGCCTCGGCTGGTCCAAATGCAGGTTTCTATTTTGCAAGTCTAGACATCTTTGATGTTGTAAGGCTAGCTGAGGCAAAGCATAATGATTCAGGAGCAGAGAAACCCTGCATTTCCAGAGCTGGTGCCGGTTGCAGGTGATTTAAGGTTATGTTGAATGCAATCTTACGTCAATACGAACTATTATTATTGTTTGAAATCCAGTCATCCTATATTATCAATTGCATTCTCTAATGACTGAGTGCTTTTTGTGCAGATCAACAACTGTCTTTTAAATTAATAATAATGGTATGTTATAGAAGATTCTTGCATCATGGAGATCCAGTTGTAAGGGCTGATAACTGGGTGCTTTTTGGCAGATCAAGAACCATGTTTGAGATTGTATATGGAATTGAACATCATTTGGGGAGGTTTTTCTATTGGCAGTGCATTATGTTCAGGTAAGCATTGAATATTCTCATAACTAGCATTTTGATTCAGATGTATGCAAAAGGTTGGAGCTTAGAAGAGGCATGCGAAGGTCTTTATTAACTTGGCATATCAATATATACTTACTTGGAGTGCCATGCTTGCAGTATCTTAAATACCCTAGCAGCAGCATGATATGATGGCCATCTACTGGCAGATTATTGAAAGTGGAGTGGACTCCAGATAGACGGTGTTATGGAAAATGTGGATTTGTCACAGATAGATGGTGTTATGGAAAATGTGGATTTGTCTGGCAAATATTGAACATTAGATGGGATTGTTTAAGCCTTTGCGTGGCGGACTCATTTTGAGATCTCGATCTCAATTCTCGCGCTCTTTACTCATGCCAAAATGTCTCACATATAAGGATAGTTCAAATTGATATGCCTTCAAATTTATAACAATGCTGAGCTCAATTTTCTGTCAATTTTGCAATGTCATTATAGCTGCACAAGTTAATGCAACGTTACATTCTAGCAAACCAGGTTAATTGATCAGTACATCACAACTTTCCAACAATCAAGCCATTCAACATTTTCATAGCCAGTGTGGTAAACAGATAATGAAATAGTCAGCGTGTAAATAGTTAACGAAATCAAATGGCTGAAGCATGCTAAAAATTGCGTTAACATAGTCAGCGTGGTAAATAGTTAACGAAATCAAATGGCCGAAGCATGCTAAAAACTGCGTTAACTAGTTAACGAAATCAAATTGCTGAAGCATGCCAGAAATTGCATTAACGGTTCACCTTGCTCTATAAATTCTAATATACCATAGGCTAAAGCAGTTGCAACAATTGCTCTATAAATTCTAATATACCATAGGCTAAAGCAGTTGCAACAAACACTTTTTTTGTACAAGCTGCAACAAACACTTTTTTTGTACAAGCTGCATCAACACGAGTGAGCTATAAGCTTCTTGACTAAGATAGGCCAACACTATTTTAAATAAGTAGATTTGAGTTGTGATACCATTCCATGGGATGGGAGGTTGATAATTGTACGAGGGAATGGGATGGGAGGTTGATAATTGTACGAGGAAGGGTAAAGAAAAGGCAATTTCAAATTTTCCACGTAACTACTACGAGCAAGGAGTTAAATGCTATTGCCTGAAGTGGTGCATATGTAATTACAATTTGACCTCAATCTTTATAATATGGAGGGAAGGCATAGGGGGCTCGGCGAAGATGGGCTTGGGGCAAAATGGCAAATGGCAATTCGAACAAAATATAAAGAATGGATTGTCTATTCCACGGGACTCCCACAGATCGCCTTTTTTGCGAAATCCACAGGACTCCCACGACTTTGCCTTTTGCTGCCCTTGAGGATCATCCAAAGACTCTTTTCAGTTATTTCTCTGATCATTCAGCCAGTACTTTAAGAATAAAACATGGGAAAAAAATCCATCTCCATGATGCATATCATAAATTCGTTCTTACCATATGGAAAGCTATTGGGTTAATGGGTCATGTTTTATTCGTGTGCATTTTGAATAACCATTTTGCATAGATATATTGGCAACTACGGAGGTTAGAATTCCCCATGCTCAAACACAGTTCAATTTTTGCATGTTCAGAACTTAGATTCTTTTGATTTAATACAAAACATCTTTGGTAACGAGTCGTTATGGTCAATATCCTTCTATCGTGCGAGCACTGAACACAAGGCAAAAAAATGCAGGTTCAAATTCTGCATGTTCTACCATGTATAGACGAGTTGGTGAAGAGAAACGTTCGCGGCGGCCTTGGCCGCCGCGATAAGTTTCTTGTAATATTTATTATTTGAGGGTAAATGGTGCCATTGCCATCTCTTATAATCTTCAACTTGTTGAAATTATTAAGGTCTATTTATGGTCAAAATGGAAAAATTTGACATGAGAAGGATTTAATATTTGAATTTGAAAAATTCTAAAGATGGATAAGTATAAAATGCTT
This sequence comes from Isoetes taiwanensis, assembly GCA_021234155.1. Taxonomy (NCBI): domain Eukaryota; kingdom Viridiplantae; phylum Streptophyta; class Lycopodiopsida; order Isoetales; family Isoetaceae; genus Isoetes; species Isoetes taiwanensis. Next base: position 18,048,237 of record JAJEKV010000021.1, on the reverse strand, counting down.
GAGAAGGCATTTTAATGCTTGAAAAGACGTTTTTGCATTTTACACTATAGGTGATATGTGCATATGGCATTTGTTAAGACTTATTTAGAATTTGGCTTTTGAATAGTTGCCATGCAAGTATGAAAAAATATCATGGACTACAATGTAAGATAAAAACAAGAAGGCTTGTAATGTTTTTGTTGGTATTTAATTGTTCTACAAGTACACCATAAGGAAAAAGGTGCTACGTTTTTTGATGCCTTTTGCAAAAAAAACTTTTTCACATGCTTACGGGTTAGTCAATGGAGGCCGATGCTTTCAAAAAAAGGAATGATTGGATCTTTACAAAAGAAAAAGGTGCTTTCGTTTCCTCAAAAAATGTTTCGCTTTTGTTTCCTCAAAATATTTCTATGAATATGCTATGAAAAATAAGCTAGGGCTCAGAGGTGCTGAGGCGCCAAAACGGCCGCCCAAAGGGCCAAGCTTAATTTTTTTGCTGGAAACCAGGTGCAAAGGAGTGAGCGATCTGCTCTAAAAAGCTTGATGCAGCCAGCTATGGTGAAATCAGATTTTGTAGCATCATGAGATGCAAAAAGGATGCTCCACTGTGCTTACATAAAATCATCTGGTATAAATCGATGGCATACAGATCTGCTTCGATTCAGAATGACAAGTGATGAATTTGGGGCTGTTCCGGTCTGCTTTGCCTGGAGTCTTGCCTTAAATAGCATGTACAAAGGAGGTAAGCAATTGTCTTGATGCATGGAGCTTATGCCCTTCTCATAAGGAACAGATTATGGGGCTTTATTGGGAAGCTATGCTTCATGATTTTCTGCTATAGTATAGATGGTATTATTATTGCTTGTGGATACAATCCATCCAACATATATGTTCGAAGTGAGGGATTTCAGATTCAAACGATGCACATGTAATTCAAGACTTGGCATATCAGGTTTGAGATAGAATGCTTTAAATATGTTTTCCAGAACAATATGGAGAACAAATATATGCTCAGATTGGTTCTGAATATACATTTAAGCTTGAAATATTTTTGTATGCGTTTATTACCTTGTGTGCTTCATATAAGCTGGATCTTGCAGTGGTTTTGGCGCTAATTACAATATTTGCAGGTCTCGAAAAGGCTTATAGAAATACATCTAAGATGCAAGCCTTTATATGGTATAGACCGAGAACTCAAGCTGCCAAGGAAGGGAGCTGGGTGGCATCTACATGATCGTGTATTTGCAGGGTGCAGGTTATTCCTTGGCACTCATTGCATGCAAAGTTGAAAGAAAATCTTGGCGTCAACACTTTATCAAAAGAATAAATGAAGATCTCTAAATCAGGTTTGGTTAGAGCCTTGTCTTAAAATTTTATACTTAAAGCTGTGAGGAAATTATCATGATGTAGAACATGTTCTCAACATGACCAGCTAGATTTGGGGCTAAGAAATTAGTTCTCGTCTATTGGGAATGATTGGGATCAATTAGTACTATGCTAAATATGTTAAAATGATTGAGATCGATTGAGAAATTGCAATTATAATGCTAAATATGTTACTATTCCAGTCTTTTCTAGTTAAATGTCACCTCAGGGCAAAAGGATACAATTGGTGATCAGCGATGAGCTGAGAGATCCAATGTACCTTTTGGCCCTTGCACATTTACCATTATCATGCTAATTGTGTATTGATTGGCTGCAGGTACGGGTTCTCTCCTCTAATTGTCTCCATTTTGCTGTTAGAGTTGGCGTTAACGCGGAAGAGGATGGGATATGCTACATCAAGATTCAGAGTTTACTTTAAACTTCATACTTTCAAATTCAAAACTTCATAGTTGTAAGATTTAAGTTTATAGTTGTAAGATGGATTACCTTATACTTTCAAATGCAAAAACGTTATGTACAAATTGGATATGCTAATATGGAAATGATGATATGAATTATTTTACTCAAGATTTTTATTTTTGCATATATTTTTCAATATAGTAAATTATATGGGCTAAGGTTTGTAGAGTGCCTGATGTGGCCTAGCCTAAAAAACCAGGGTGGATATTGGGATAAGTGATCTTGCCTTGAACAAAGTTCTTTTAATGTAATTGTTTGCATAACTGTGACTGTAGTCTTGGCAAGAACATGTACGAAGAAGAAGAAGAAGAAGAAGAAGAAGAAGAAGAAGAAGAAGAATTCGAAGAAGAAGAAGAAGAAGAAGAAGAAGAAGAAGAAGAAGAAGAAGAAGAAGAAGAAGAAGAAGAATATTTTTCTTCATATTTTCATAAGCAACAAGATAACTAGGAAGTTGTACACATAATGCTGCTCATATAGCAATGATCGAGGCAATTTGGGCCGATAAGGTATGTCTTCGACATTACTATTTACAATTTAAATAACAATAGCCATTTCGAAGTTATTGATGACATTGTCAATTTAAAGAAAGAATCTATATGGCAAGTTCTTGGTTTGGCTTTCTACTAGGGAATTAGAACATGGGACATAGTAATTAAACTTGAAAATGGTATATTGCCTTTGTGTAGATCATTAAGTTATGGCTTAAAGGGTTATACATATATAAATATGTGTTGGGTCCTTGGAAGATAAAAATATAATATGTTTAAGGGACCTTTGGTATTGCCACACTTGGCTATGCACTAAAATATGTGATGGGTCCTTTGAAAATGACCTTGGGGGATACTTGATCGTACATTTTCAAAAGCTTATGAAGATGTAGTGATGAATTGACCACTGCAAGGGCTATGGGCAAAGGCCTATATAATTATAATGAGACTAGGCAAGTTTTATATTGCCATAAAAAGGACTGTACTTACAAAATTCATAAGGAATTAGATTTGAGTGGCTAGTTATTAAATGTGAACTAGGTATGCAATATATTTTAGCCTAAGGAAAGTTATTATGCACATATCTAGAGCATGTGAGTAGTATGGCAGATATGGCGGTGATGCTAAGGCCCTTTATAGGGATGCCGATTGCATTAAATGCTTGGTTAAAATGTTGAAGTATGGCATAAGAAATATGGACGAGGCAAGTTAAGCATAGCCAAATATTTCCTCCTTTATTTCCTCCTTAACGACTACTCTGCGCCATTTTTGTCGAACTGTGCTTGGAGGAACGAAATGCCTAAAGGAGTCTATATCCATGGTAACCGGTGGTTGCATGATGCTGATGCTGGGAACTCTTAGCCATGGAACCGTGAAAGGAATAATGATGAAGGGAAGCATTCGAATATGTTGCAGGAATCCAAGTCTGGGAGCGACAAAATCCAGGTTTTCTTATCTTTAGATTTTTGATCTATTTCCAGAGTATCTATTCTCACAAAAGCAGGGCTAAGAATAGTATTGATGCTATTCTTATGGTAATATGCCGATTCGCTCTGATACTGGCTCTAGAATACATTCCATGCTTAACAGGAATATATTAGCATGCTATGCATGCTCGATGCTTTTTATGTAGGTTCTCCATTATTTTATGATCACCGTTGCATGTATAGGCTCCGATAAATTAGTGGCATGGATATTTCTGGGATCTTATATTGATATATCCTTGAAAGGAATATGTAGAGGATTTACTGTTGTATGAAACCAGTCTGAGATTAATCATAATATATTGGCCTTAATGCTCTATATTCTGATACGATTCCTCATAAACCTCTCTGATAGAAATATGACAGAGACTTGATATATTAGGAATTGTAGATAGGACATCATATGATTTATGCGTGGACAATATGTGCATTTAGAAATGCTTGATGCTTATACTATGGATGCTGATTACCAAAAGGAGTAGTTTGTTGCATGATTTGGAGTAGACATGCGTTGCTCACAATTTTTGGTGCTGATTCATTCTAAGCAGACTTAAAAGGATACGTTGTACTTAAAATAATGTATCTTCCTTTATTGCTTGCCGATTTGTATTAAGTATGACTGTGGTAAGCAGCCATATGCTAATATTCATTGCATTTGAATACATTTTCCTATTTATACTGAATATATGAGCTCCATTTGCTTAAATTACACCTTTCTACTTTGTATAAGGATAGGTGAAGGGCGAAGAGCCATAGTGTCTCATTGCTTACCTGACGCCCCTTTCCTTATTACCATGTTTATGCTAATATTGGTCTGTTTGGGTGCAGGTAACCGAGACTCTATCTCCTGTCTTTTCAAAGTTACAAGGTTGCAGCATGAAGGCAACTAAAATTGAAGATATTACATGGAAATCAGGCTCAACTAATTCTGATTTCCAGCAAAATGTGGTGAGATCTACCTAGTTTCTGATATGTACAAGAACATAGTCAGAGAAAAACATGTAATGCAAGTATAGAGCTTGGAAAATAGCTAACGTTATTATAGGACAAGTATATGCTGTTTTGATTGATTCTGAAGGTCTACTATGGTCATATAATATGCGTTTACATCTACATTTTGAGCTGTTATAGATATGTTTACATCTTGAACTTGGATATGATTTACAATATAATACTTGATTTGATAAGAATGAAATTACTCGATATTGGAATTCTGAATACTATGTTTTGAAATTCTGAAACTTACATGAGATAAAGATATAAGATGCACTTATTTGGAAATTATGTGACCTCATGTTTAACTTTAAAACTCGTATTTTCTGAAATTCTGAATTCTGTGTTCTAAAATGATGGTCTGATTTTATGCATCATGTTTAAAGGCAAAAGCTATACTAATTATATTACTCTGCTAGACATATTCATATCTCCAACCATGTAAAGGTTACCTTTCAGCTGTGGCTTGGGTTTTACCCTTGATGGATATGAATGGGATAATTTACATCTTGAATGGAGCTATAAGTTTGTATTTATGCAATTGTAGTGTAAATCTAGATGTAAATGTGAATAAGAAGAAGAAGAAGAAGAAGAAGAAGGGGTTAAAAAAATGATCCTTAAAAGATTTCTTGCTACTAGGCAAGTTTGTTTCTATAAGAGTTCCAAGGGATCAAAATATCTTTCAAATATATGCTTTGGAACTATTCATAGATGCTAGACTTGGAACATGGTCCACATAGTTCAAGCATGGGCCATATGGTTTAATGATGTATATGGTTAGGAATTTATGGGTGCATTTGAAAAATGTACGCAATAAGATTTTTGGGCATGCAAAATTGCTAAGTTGTTGTAATGCACATATTGGTTGGGCCAAAAAATTGCCTTTGGGGTATTTAAATTGGGATTTTGAATGTTGCTTTTCTAGAAGCATGCATGGTTGCCACTTGTAGGGGAGGGTGGCCATTGGCTGCTCACTTAAGGGCGTAAACAGAATGGCAGCCATGTGCACACCTGAAATGCTATGCATGCTACATGGTAGCGTGCCCAATGAGATAACCTACAATACAGGCCTAAAAACGTGCCAAGTACATAATGCCACCTCAAGCTATAAGGTGTCAAAGAGGTGGGAGTAGTGGTACCACCAGGGCTAAGGTGGTAGCCCCCTAGGATACTAGGCAGCCCATTGAAGGCTACAATGACAAAATTGAAGAGAACCAGCTTTTTTTTAACAGCAATCATGATCAAAAATTGTTAAGCATTCTTGTATTAAAGCAAATCCACAAAGTTCCCACTGTTTTACATCTCAACCAGAGCAAAAACAATCTGGTTGTACAGCAGAAATGTTCCAATTGTTAAACAGCATTAGAAAAGTCTAAAAAATGTCAAATATAGTACATATTCCATTGATTGGGTTGAAGAGCAATTACGGTGTTGCTTCCACAAGAAGAAATGGTGTCATAACCTGCAGCACACCTCAGATACATTACTTGGATGGCATACAGTCCAAGCATACAAATACATTTACGTAACGGGTAAAAGCATGTTAGGGTGTACCACTTTTGGAACCTGCAAAAGTACATACACTAGGTACTTCAGAACTGGGTACTTTCTCATTTTTATTTTCATTAAAACTAGTACAAAAGTCCAAAATAAAAGTCAAGGACGCATTAATATTCAAAGTTAAGATAAAGATAATGCTACTGGAGACCAAAATATATATAAAAGTTCTAGAATGTACCTTTTATTGAGATATTACACAAGTACCCAGTACCCAGTCCTGGGTACCTTTTTAGGTACTTTTTTGGTCACTAAATAATACTTTTTAAGGGACACCCTAACATGCTTTTACCCTAACCTATAACTTATAAAAGAAATTAATGTAACAAAACAAAGTTAATTAAGAAATCAAAACTAAGATAACTAAATGCACTAAAATTAATTTCTTAATCAAAGAAATTTTCTTAATCAAAATTAAGAAATTAATGTAACATTTCTATTTCTGCTGGCCTGCACTGGACCCATCTGAATGAAACAATTCATCATCTGTGCACACTTCCTTCAAACTAATGCCGTGGAATAGGACACTTCCTCTATGCAACATCTTAATTGAAACTTATGGCAGTCAATTTTCCCTGCATGACATGGAGGATGGCACCTAAATAAAAGAACATCCAGTCCAGTCTCATAATCAACCATCTGAGCAAGTTCCAGCCTGATTATCAAGATTCCTTGCATAATTACGTGATAATCAGGCACCTTTAGAAGTACCTGTATTTAGAAGTATCTGTACCTGATTACCTCGTAATTAAGCAGCTCAATCAATTTGTTTCAAATACTTGAAATCCAATGGTCATAATTGCAGGCATATAAACAGCAAAGCCTGCCTCAACCAGAACTTAAGGAGGAGGATAACCATCTGAGTGAGGCTAGCTATGGCAGATAAACCTTGTAAAGCAAACAATACTTGATTATCATCTTACCAACATTAGCGTTGTTTGATGTTGTAATCCACTTGGAATCATGCTTAACAAAATCTGGCCCTTACCTTATCTGAGTGCTAACTGCTTCCTTACCAAGTTTTGGCGCTACTTATGTAAACGGAATAAAGTTTGTATTCACGTCTTTGGACAGACCCTGGCTACAAGAGAATATATAGACCATAGGCTTCTTAAGTAACGGTGAAAACATAACTATGATGGATGATGCAGTAGAAACTGAACAGTGTGGGGACGTACTAATGTTTGTCTGCATTTAAATAGTTGTTGAACTTGTTATGTAACTGGTGGGTACTGTGTGGACATCACAGACAGCTCCCAGCTCACAAAAGCATCCCTTATAGAGGTGCTGTCTCACATCATAAATAGGCCTTATTCCCTAGACCTTATTATATATAGGAGATTTCAGGACTAGAACTGAGCTTCACCTGATATTCTGACTCTGTGTGTACAGTTTGTTCAGACAATTTGATCTGCATATTAGATCAATGCTCTGCAATGAGCACTTGTCTACATTTGGTTTGTCCCTATAGAAATCCAAGCTTATGATAAAAAATCCAGACATGGCATCAAGACTGAGAGAATGAAGGTGGATCTATCTACCCCTGTTACCATGTTTGAACCAAAAATAACTTCTGAAAATAACTTCTGAAAATGCAAACTTTGTTTACCTCTGAAAACAAAGCCTTCGATGATTATGGCAAAGCCCTCAGTGGACCGCCGTGGAGCTACGCTTCTCCTCCATCGAGCCTTCACCAGAAACTACGAAAACCCTTGCACAAGTTTGCCACGTCTGCGCGTGGGCTTGCCACATCTGCGCGTGGGGTCTGCCGCCGTGGACGGCCACCCTCCCCTAGCCTTTAGGGAAAATGGCTTGCATGTATCTTTATGGTGCCAAGGAGAAGCCGATTACATTAAAGCTTATTCAAGGTAATAAATTTGGATCATTTTACATGTTTAAATGGGCCTAAGGTCTTGTTTCGTCAAAATTACAATTTTCTCAATAACGTAAAGCGCTTGTAAGGGAAAAAGGCGTAGGTTTTGAGATGGCCGGATAGCCTTTTGAGTTAACAAATGCCTTAACTATAGATGGTACATTTTAAATGCTTCAAATTTTTGCATTATGTTGGCTTCATAGATATTTGGAGAAATATCAACACTTAAAAAGAGGGCCTCTCTTGGAATCTGGTGGCTTTGGTAATAGAGCCCGTGGCCTTAATTTAATAGCATGGCCATGCTACATTTCTTAAAGGGTTTTTTTAACAAAATTATAAGGACGAATTCTTCCATATGGAATAAGTATAGGTCATAATAATTTTATTTTTGTGGCCTAGCGGATAGCTTCTGTGGCGTAAAATGGCCGCCAACATGAACAGTTGCTTCTCTGCCCGAAAATGACAAGGATTTGATAAGGATAATCGGTCCCCTGAAAATGGCAATCACGGATTCATGCAAGATCTTGAAGGTACTAAATTCGTTTTGCCATTTAAGCCTGTTTTTTCCTGTTGTTGCCCCGTGTACAATGCTCGACTAGAATGAGAATGTTAAGAACTTCGACTTGATGCCAAGTCGCGTTGTTCTTCTTGCAGATGCATTTGAAAGATGCGCTTGTTGCTCAAAAAAAATAGATTTGGTTGTTGCTCCGAAAAAATGGATCCAGAAAGCAACAGGAAGCAAAAAATGGCAATGTGGAAATTTCTATGTACCCGCATCTTTGGTTAGGCCGAAACAAAGTTGTCCAAGATCTTTTGCGGAGAAATAAGGTCGATTTGCTAATAATAACATATTGCAAATGAGTTTAAGATGAGTACTTTCGCCATAACTAGGTTTTAAACTCATATTACGAGATAGCTTTTGATCCAAAGGCTCGGAGATGAAGGAAAAACTCGGGTCGCTTTGGCTTTTTGCCAAAAAAATATGGCATGAACAAAGCCCGGCATGCATGACAAATGCCTCGCTTGGTGACAATACATCTTGATAAAAATTCGTGGATTACACAAGGATCATGGAGCTAGTATTGACCGGACTTCGTCTTTTACGGTTTTGATTGGAGTCATATTCGATGATCTTATTTCTACCTTTAAATAATAAAAAGATCCTCATGGTAGATTACAAGAATACTTTATGTTTTTAAGAAAGAGGATGATCTGTTGGATTAAAATGCATGCATAATACTATTACATGCATAACGTTCCTGCTCTGTTAAAATAGTATCTTTGTTTTGGACTATATTTAGATAAGTTGTAGTTCTTACAAGGCAACGTTCCATCACTTAAAGCTGAAAATGATAAGTGGTGGTGAACCATCTGACCTGCTTTATGGCACAGACTGATAATGATAAGGATCATAAGGGCATAAGGCTGATGGCTTCAATCGAAATTAAAATACAATCTTACAGCTTGACGAGAGCGAAAGACTGCCAAGTGTAAACAATATACTTATGGCATGGGTTTTTCCTAGAATGATTCATTCTAGATTGGTTTATGTACTGGTTTTATGCTAATAATGCAGGGGTGCTTTTGCTTTTGTTTTTGTTTTTGGATTGTGCCTTTTAACCTATGCTGATCCAGAGCATAAAATACATAGGGGATACATGCTGGTTGGTAAGACAACATAATGGGATGTCTATGCTGGCCTGAAAAGCCTCGTATCCATAAGTTCCATAAGTTATTATCCAGGTCCTAAGCTGAAGTATAAGAATGCTTTTAGTAAACCTCTTTCTTTCATATGTGGCTTCCAAGGCTGCTAATTCTAGATCAGTTCTAGAAACATCTATTAACTGAAAATAATGGGTGAAGGGCGAAGAGCCAGATTGTTCTATAGCTTACCTGACGCCCCTTGTGTAGTTACCATGAACTTGCTAACTTATGCATTGTTTGGGTGCAGGTAACCAGAACAATCTCTCCTGGTGTTGTTTTCAGTTGCTACTTGCTACTTGCTACAATCGAGGGACCATACAAAGATAACGGCCCACTCTATGGTTGTACAAATATTTGGTGAGATCTTCCCTTTTGGTGGTTAAATTGAACAAAAGGGTACAAGTTATTTGTTGAATGTTATACAATGACATTCTTTTGAGCTACCACAAACCTTAGTTTGTTCTTCATGATGCACAAACTCTGAAATATGTGGCATAAATAGTCACTAATTGGAAATATGGATGTTCTTGAAAAATAAAACTTGGGAAGATTTTTTGATATGACCTTACTGATTTTAACCACAGATTTATGTCTATATATGAAATATAAATGGAACTCTTTGAGATTTATGGATGAACAATATAACAAGTTTACATTTACGTTTAAGATTTATATGAATAGAAACAAGAGATATGAGTTGGTTGTACATTATAATATCATTTAAAGTGAAATATTTCTGAATATGTTTGATGTGCAAGTGTATATTCTAAGTTCCAAAAAAATAAATGTACATGGGAGTAGGAGTACCTGATGTGGCCTGGCTTAAAAACCCAGGGTAGATATTGGGAAATATGTACTCACTTTGAACGAAGTCTTTTAATTGTTTTTGAACTTTAATTGTACATAGTCTTTGTGAGAACATCATAGAAGAAGAAGAAGAAGAAGACGAAGAAGAAGAAGAAGAAGAAGAAGAAGAAGAGGAATATTCTTTTTGAATCTTCAAATTATTGACAGATATTAGCCATTGAGTTGTCTAATGACGATGAAATATTGATATAAACTTGCAAAATGGTTTAATTGTTCAAATCTTGAGAATCTGCTCTTATTTGAGCTTTAATTGAAGAAGAAAAAATTGATAAGGAATTTATTGCCCAAATATTCAAGAGAAAGTCTATTTTTGCATTGCTTCAATACCATTGGTATTACATTGTGAAAGAATGGGCTATATGCCCTTGCATATGGACGTCCTTGCATATGGATGCTTTGACATTATACACATTAAGGAGAACACATTATAAAGGTAAAGTGGCCTAGTGGTTTCTTACCTAGGCCACACTTATGCCTTTAAATTCTTAAAGGTACCCTATCTTGGGAGAAGCAATCCTTGTACCTCCATTGGGAAAAGGGCTTATTGATAGGCCTAGTCATAATTTGAGGACCCAATAGGTTGTCATTTCAAGAACTAGAATCCATAAACATATTTCTTTAGAGGTACGTACCTATTTATTTCACAAGAGATGCACTTTGAAGATTTTCAAAGCATTTATTTATGGTGGCATTTTGGCAAGGCTTTAGGCCAATTTCTTATACAATATGGTATTTGGGTCACGATTTTTTGCTGTGGGTTAATTTCCTGCTGCCATGTGGCAGAGGATTCTATTGCAGAATGGTAGTTGAGTCTACCATTCCGCATCTCCGGTTTCTAGCCGGTAGACAATCTCTGTTTCTTGCTCTGTTACCAAACCCCTGTTCCTTGCCGTGGCGTCGTGTGCGAGCAGATCCTCCTGCGGTCATATCCTCTTGTGCTTCAATAGTTTGCATGGCTGTCGGAGAAGAGAAAGTAAAGAGAAGGCTTGTATGGCTTGCAACCGCGGAACAAGGGGCATAAGCTTTAGAAAACAGAGCAAGCTTCGGGGAGCTTCTAAACCGAGCTTTACTTGAGCTTCTAAACCCCGAGCTTCTAAACTGAGCTTTAGAAAACAGAGCAAGCTTTACGGGAGCTTCTAAACCGGAGCTTTACGAGCTTCTAAACCGAGCTTCTAAACTGAGCTTCAGGCGCCATAGCTTCTAGATCCGAGCTTTTAAACCGAGCTTCGGGCGCCATAGCTTCTAGACATGAGCTTTACCAAAGCTACAGGTGCCATAGCTAGTAGATCTGAGCTTTACCGAAGCTTCAAACGCCACGCGCCGGTGGCGACATCCCGCTTTAGTGCCATCAGCCGCTGGACCTCAAAAATCTAGTTCTTTGCATGATCTTGCTTGACGCCATCATTTGCCGGAGCTTGAAATAGACCGGCCGCCAAAGAGGGAGAGAAAAAATCGCTCCTTAAATACCATATTGTGGGTTCCGCGGCATTTGGTCGCCGATGCGGCATATGCAGGTGACGCTCCGCTAACGCCGGTCGCGGGACCCCACCGGCACATGCCGAATGGCATCCCAAATATCGCGTGAACCCATACAATAAGGTAAAGCAAAAGTTGAAAGTTATTTAGGGCATGGGCTGCACTTAGAATGGCTCAGGATAGTCTTACCTCGGTTTTGGGATCCCGGAGGTAAAAACCGCCCTCCCCATCACCCCCGTGGCTCGACGGAATCCGTTTTCGGACCCCCGTTTCACCGTCTTGACACCGTGAGGGGTCTGCATAAATCGGAGCGCCCGCCCACTAGACACATCCGGGCGTCCGGTGGTGTTCCCGCCCCTCGGTATCACCAGCGCTGATCCGCCCTCACGGGATCACCGACGCCTTGATCCGCCCTCGGGATCCCCATGCCACGCCGAATAACCGGCCCGATATCAGCGTGGGGTTGATCCCTCCTCACGGGATGCGCCATCGGCGTGGCGATATCGGCCACCGCAGATTATCGCCACGATCCGGCCTCGGGATCACCACCTTAGCCCGGCGTCGGCCGACATCGAGGACCGGAAGATGCCGCCCTCGGGATCCGGAAAAGGACTCGGCGATAACCCGCGTCCGATATCAGCGTGGTGAATCCCTCCTCCGGGATCAATGAGCACCCACCGGCGTGATTACATCCTCGGGATCACCGAATCACGGCGGCGATGATCCCCTCCTCCGGGATCCCCATGCCACGGCGATATCGGATGCCGTTATCGCCAGGCTTATTCCGACCTCACGGTATCCCCGATAGTCTTTCTCTGTGAAACCTCCTCCGGATCACCACCGCCTTGACGAAAAGCCGGGCCGTCCACGTGGTTCAATCGATGCCATTGGTTTGAATCAATGCCGGCGACGCACCTGATTGTAAATGTCGCCGGGCACTAATGGTGTAACCGGAGGGCGGGAAAACCGCCAGTTATTCGTACGGGCCCAATTGTGAGTCGCCACGTGTGCGGTTGGGGATTCCGGAGGAAGGGAGCACAGTGGTGCGATGGCTATGTCCGAACTTCAATGCGCCAAAGAACGATTGCCCTTTCCCGACCCGAATCGACCGAAAGGGCCCGATTGCTGCCGAATCCAGAGGCGCTGTCGCCGCTGTTGCATCTGCCGAGTATTTAAAGGTAAGCGCCATGGACAGATCCATTGTTAAAGTCTATTTTAGTCTTATTCTAACCGGTTATGTTATTTTTACGAGATGATGGAGGAGTCGATTAACTTCAAATCAGCCTTAATACGCCCATTAACGAACCGGAATGGGGAAATGGAAGGAAACTTCGGCTTGGCCATTGCCCGACCGCCTCAAAGATATTGCTCGATTGAATCCGACCAAGAGGTTCAATCCCGAACAAGAAGAGATTCAGGCGTAAGCAAGAGCTAAGGGCGCTTCACCACGTAAGAATACCCCCGAAAGCCGGGGACGAGGCTTGGGTTGATGGCCAATGCCAATGAAAAGCGATGATCTAAAGAATGCTAAAATGCGGATGAGGGGATGAGGCCCCGAAAAGTAATATTGAATGTTTTAACGTTAATCCAAGCGAGGAACCCGACCACCGAAGAAATTTTGAAGGACTACGGGTATGATCAGTCGTCACTCGAAAATGGCGTTACCCGGTCGTGGATCGCAGCAAATCCTACAATAGGAAGATCGAATCGGAGAATCATAGGTTCGGGTGCATCAATTATGGCAAAATTACAAAGCTTCCGGATGCCTCGAGGGGTCAATTCAAGAACAAGGGGCTGAGGTGAGGGTTAGAGATTATGGGAAGATAAGTGTGGAGAGATCTCTTGACCCGACTTTAAATTTAGCCACAACTGAGGACCGAAAACTTCGAGAGGGCAAGGGCAGCAGGGCGTATGGCGATGAGCAAATCGCCCTCGGACTTTTGGATGACACGGCCGAAATGAGTTTATAAACCCGCGAAAAGGAGAAAAGGAGGCCACGAAACTAGAAATGCAGGTAGAGCGGATAAGGGAAATCAAGGAAAGGATTAGGGGCAAGCATGGCAATTTGGATGAGAAGGATTTGTTTGGTGATTTGAGCCATGAACAGCACCAGTTGGACGAAGACGATGTGAGTCTGGAGTTTGAAGTCTGCGATACGCTTGATTTTAATTCACCTCCTCCCAAAACCCCAAGTTCAATAGCCCAAGTCTGGTGACCCCAAGGAAGCGGACTTTTGTGCAGTCCTGGAGGGATGCAGATCTGATGGCTCCAAACCATATTGTGCATGAAGAATCAGAGGAGGAGGAGGAGTCTGAAAATGCAGATGAATTGGCTCCCCCGACCCCGAGCAAGATAAAATTATGGTATTTGTATATGCTTTGGACCCCCACTTCTTTGAATCTCTAAAATTATATGACAGGGGATTAGAAAGGAGCTTTGGCGGTTTAGATTTTCTCTGGAATATCCAATTGTGGTTCAAAGTCCTCTGATGAAGGTGGGCAGCAAATCATCGGATGTTGAATTCCACATCTCGAGGCGAGGCGAGGCAACGAAAATTCTCGACTATTCCGGTGACCTCGGTATTGAAGATTCGAGATCGATGCCGACGCCTAGGAGCCTATTCTTGTATGTGTGTTGTCTTTGTTTTTATTTCTTGCATGGTATGCTAAAATTTGAGCTTTAGCGGGGTTCTTGCACACTCAATTCCTCACCAAAAACGCCGTCATCATGTCTTCCTCCACCCTCGCCGCTTTTGGCCTGTTTCTAAATGGCACAAAACCCGCCCTCTGTGGTGCCTCTGACGCGTTCGTCAAACTAATTCCGGGATCCCCTTTGGCAAGGCCGTGGAAAATCCAAGTATGCACGGTTCTACTACATACCGGTCAATGCCGTAAATTGGGTTTTGGGAAGTGGATTTTTATTTCCTTTTTAGTTCTCGGTTTAAATTGATGGCATCTTGTCCTATGCAAAGGGCCACTTTGAGCCCTGCTCATTTTAGTGGCTGATCCTTTGGCATGCCGTAAATTGAAGAAGCCTTGCCCTTGCATATTGCACTTCGATTCCTTTGATCCCCTCCATGCTCCAACACGCGGGTTCATCACTTTGTGCGTGCAGAATTTGGTAACTATTAATTCATAGCCTATCTTCTAATGCCTTGAATTGCAGGTTTTTAAGTGATGTATTTAAGAGGTGGAGGCACGAGGCATCAGCATTGCATAATGCACCAGTAATCTTGATGGAAGCTCCACGCCAAAGACAACAACCGTGGATTGTGGCATCTATGTTATTGGTTGTGTGCAGAAATTCATCAGAGAAATCTACATGAAGGAGACAGATGTGAGTTGTCTATGTCTTATCTTCTGTCATTCTTGATCAGCAAATTTATTTAGTGTCCATTTATAATCTACTGTGTGCAGATGGTGATCCACCGGGACTGGTTTGCCAAGGAAGACATGGACAATTTGAGGTCAAGCTTCAAGGTCATGCTGCAGAAGTTAAGTGACTGCCTAAAAGCAGGAAAATCAACCTTCTACTTGCCCGAGGGTAGCAACCAATTCGACCGGCCCGTGACCCGTTTGATGCTGAATGGTCCATAACAGAAAAAAACTTTTGATCCTTGTTCAACATGTAAATTTTTGGCTATGATTGTAAAATATGACAGTTTGTGAATGGTTAATTGATGTGGGAGATAGCTTTTGTTTTTCCTTATCCGGGTTTACTCCTGAACTGTCAATCTGCATCCCCTCAATTCATAACAGATGTTGTCCACAGATGTTTGGGAATTTGAACACCTCTGGGATCCCCAAACTTGAATAGCTCTGGGATCCCGAAGTTTGAACACCTCCGGGATCCCCAGGGAGGCAAATATTAAAACAACCAATGGAAATGACAAATGGAAAACAACCAGTGGTGGTGATCCCCACCTCCGGGATCACCACCTCGCGGACGGGAATAAATTCGAGAAGCTAAGAACCATAGACTCTTAAAAAAAAAAAAAATTCGCCCGCTTACTGGTGATCCCGGAGGTGGGGATCACCCAACGTGGTCCCCACCTGGTGATCCCGGAGGTGGGGATCACCCACCGTGATCCCCACCTCTGGGATCACCACCTCACGGGCGGAATAATTTCGAAGCTAAGAACCATAGACTCTAAAAAATAAAAATTCGCCTTCATCGGTGATCCCGGAGGTGGGGATCACCCATGGTGGTCCCCACCTGGTGATCCCGGAGGTGGGGATCACCCACGGTGATCCCCACCTCCGGGATCACCACCTCGCAGACGGGAATAAACTGCGGAAGCTAAGAACCATAGAGTCTTAAAAAAAAAAAAAAAATTCGCCCGCTTACTGGTGATCCCGGAGGTGGGGATCACCCATGGTGGTCCCCACCTGGTGATCCCGGAGGTGGGGATCATCCACGGTGATCCCCACCTCCGGGATCCCCACCTCGCGGACGGGAATAATTTCGAGAAGCTAAGAACCATAGACTCTTAAAAAAAAATAAAAAATTCGCCCGCTTACTGGTGATCCCGGAGGTGGGGATCACCCATGGTGGTCCCCACCTGGCGGACGGGATTAAAATGATAACCTTAGAACCATTGTACCTTGGGGGGTAAAAAAATTAAAAAATAATACCGTCCGCCTGCTGGTGATCCCGGAGGTGGGGATCACCAAACGTGATCCCATCCTCCCGATCACCAAAGCGACGGGATTAAAATTATAACCTTAGAACCATTGTACCTTGGGGGGAAAAAAAATTAAAAAATAATCCCGTCCGCCTGCTGGTGATCCCGGAGGTGGGGATCACCACACGTGATCCCATCCTCCGGGATCACCAGCAGGCGGACGGGATTAAAATTATAACCTTAGAACCATTGTACCTTAGGGGGAAAAAAAATTAAAAGTAATATCCGTCCGCTGGCAAGATCCCTGAGGTGGGGATCACCGTCGTGATCCCATCCTCCGGGATCACCAGCAGGCGGACGGGATTAAAATGATAACCTTAGAACCTTAGGGGGAAACATTTACCATTACATAACATTTACCATTACCTTAGAACATTTAAACATTACATTTGAAAGATTGAGAAATAAAAGTCATGTTCTGATTATGAGAGTCATGTTTCAGGTCCCAAAATTTGGGAATCATGGTGCCTTGCATGAAGCCTCCATCTGAAGTTCCTTCCAACTCTTCCTTGCTTTCTTCACCTTATGTTTTCCAAGTTCTATAACAGGCTTCAGCCGTGACAAGCTAGTACCACAATTCACCTCCAAGGTAAGTTCAGGTAGACTTGATATGTTAGTGCTCGTGCCAACTATGTCATCCATCTTCTCAAGTCTAAAGTCGAGCTGCCTCATGAGAGAATCAGTTGCAACTAAAATGTTAGGATCTTTTTGAGCCCTAGACATCACTCTAGCAATTACCGCCTCCAAGGAGGCCTGAGTCTTGTTCAAGTCCACTTGACTGCTTGTTTGCAAGGGAGACTCTTCCCCTAGGCGCATTACCTCAAGCACCTCCAGATCCACGGTCTCCACAACTCTCTTGCGACTTCGTTGCTTGGTGGTCCATGCCCCCACCTATTGTCCCATATTGGGAACCCAACACCTGCAAGAGATCTTGATCCCTGTAATTGCCAAGCATTTGCATAACTTTCACCTGATGCTTACATAGATTACCCTTGGCTCCCCAAGGGCAATCACAACATGCCCAATTCTTGTGTGCTCCAGCAACAAAGTACGGGCCCTGTCTAAGAGTGCGTTTGGTTTGCACTTCAGCCTCGCCCTCCTCGAAGTTGGTAATTGTGACTTGTTAAAATTTAAGAATTCTCCGCGCCTCTAATTGCGCACTCTACTATTTGTTCCTATGAGGTGTTGACTACAAATCCATGTTCCTTCATAGACCTAGAACATAGCTATATATCAATCATTTGCAAGGTAAATAGTGATATGTAAATGTTACCTCATATAAGCCATGTGTGTCTCCACATTGTTAGTGAGAATGTAGAGCAACCAGTCAATTCTCCTGCCTCGAAGTGCACGTTTACATATGCCTAGGCGCAACTTAAGGGCAGCATGCCATGCCTCTATGGCAGCATTGGTCTCTTGATTGGAGTGCATGTACATTCTTGTAGCCAATACCCATTCACAGATGTTCTTAGTCCACTCCTTACTCATGTAGGCCGACAATTTAGGGTATTGAGGATACTTCCTCACCAACTCTTCCAATCTCTTGATAGCCTCTTTCCTAACAGCTTCCCTGTACTCCTGACCATACTCATTGTCCCCTATAGGACCCTCTGTCTTGTACATTATATTCCCTAGCTCCTTGAACATTTCATTTCTATGCACCTTACTCCTTACATTTTTGCTTAGCCACTTAATCCAGGCTCTTCTCACATGCCAAATGCATATTTGCACAGGCATGTTTGGGAATACCTACAAGTGTTAGTGTTAGAAAGTATGCAAGAAAGTATAACTTGGGGGAAAATTACAAGGCATCACTTACATTTTTTACCGCCTTGATTTCAGCATCAGCATCGTCAGTTATGATGCAAGAAGGGTGCCAGTCGGGATCATCCTGGCATAGTGAATCCTTTAGTGCTTTCAACCACTTAGTTATAGCCCTACTTTTTTGAGAATTGGTTATGACATATGCCAATGGCATGCCATTGCAATGGTCATCGAAGGCAATGAGTGTAAAAAGATAGTACCTGCATAATTGAAACCAATAGCTGTCATTGCATCTTGAATTTTAAACCAATGGATGTCATTGCATGATTGAAACTAACTGCTATAGCCATTTTAAATGGACTATGAATCCGGATCTAGAATGGAAATGAACTCTTAGAGTGTACCTCTTGTCATTAGTTTTAAAGGTTGCATCCATGCAAATGGCCCTATTCTTTCCAAACTTCAACATTGCCTCTCTTTGGATTGGAGTCATCACTCCCAATTGGAACGTGTCACCATGTTCATACAAGAACACAGACTCTAGATGTTGTTGCACCCACATGTTGATGCTAGTGGGAAGGTCTTCATGTAGCTTCCAAGTGTTTCTAACAACACTCTTCTCAATGTTGTAAACATCCCGGATCTTCAGCATGTCATCCCTACACAAACTATCCTTGCCATGCACATCTACTTTAAATCTCCACCTCTCCTCGTGCATGTTCATAACACTTCGTGGGGTGTGCCAATGCACGAGCTTTTCTCTAACCCATTCCCTCAATTCCTGTGAGATCCACGGTGCTAGCTTGAATCTGATACCTTTCTCTACGTCAACAAATTTACCATGGCAAGGCTCACCTTGGAGATTTCTATGCTCAAACCCATAATAAGTAACTTGAGAGCATTCTGGGAGAAGGTAGAGTTGCCTAATGGTAAAATGGCATTGGCAGCCCCTACGCACACTCTCACCCCTCTCAACTCTTTTCCTGCGTGTGCCAGGTTGACGTGGTCCATCAGCAACCACGTGAGTGTTCAAAGTCTTGTCCTGGGGACCATATGTGCACCAGTACCTATTTTGAGTGTTCAAAATTAGTGCATGAAAGTAGTGCATGTACATCTAAGAATTAAATATACTTCTGCTACAATGTTTTCTACTAACAGTAAACTAGAGGATAGGGTTTTTTAAATAAATACATACCTTTTCATAGTCAAATAAGAATCCCTGGTTGGCCTCTTTAGCACCCTCTCGGGATTGGAACTCCTTAGGTAGAAGCTGCACGGTGCCACACAATTTCTTTGCTCTCCAAGAATGAAGTCTTCAACCCGGTTTGTTGGGAGGTAGCAGTCCACACAAGCATTTCTCCACCTCCTCGCATGTAGAAGGAACTTGGTGCTCTTCTCTCGAAACCAAGTGTAGGTTCTTTGTGGTCGAAAATGCCATTAGGGGGTGACTCCACATGTATTTCAAAGACTTGTTGGGAATGGCGAAAAGGGAGCTCGGATATACATTTCTTACCTCCTAAAAATAATCTTAAGCGAGAAAAATACATACTATCTTCTCCTCCAGCCCCAAATGTCCATAGGCGCAAGGGCGCTTGAACATCCGGCTGTGCATATCACGCAGCAGCGTGAGAGAAATTCTCGAAGACAAATGTGGGATCCCTGAGGGTGGTTTCGGCGTCCCGTGTGTCCGTGTCGGGATGGTTGGTCCGCGTATGGGCTGACATGTTCAAAACTGCCGCCACGATCATTCCATCGCCCATAGCCACCGTCGATTTTCATGCAAATCGCATCGTGGGGATCCCGGAGGCGGTATCACTTAACGGAGGTGGTGATCCCGGGCGGGGATAACGGGCGATATCGATCGCCGACATCGGCCCCACGCTGGTGATCCCGGCCGGGGAACGCGGGCGATATCGGCCTTGGGTGGGTGATCCCGAGGAAGGAATCACGGCCGGCGAGTTCCGGGTGATCCCGAGGGCGCGATCTTCCCTGTCCCGATGTCGCCGACGCCGTCGGCCAAGGTGGTGATCCGGAGGCCGGGATCAGTGGCGTATATCGGATGGCGATATCGGCCCGCGATGGCGATCCCGAGGGAGGGGATCACCCCCCGGCTGATCTCGGGCCGCGGGTTATCGGCGAGGCATGGGGATCCCGAGGGCTGGATCGGCGTCGGTGATCCCGAGGGTGGGATCGGCGTTAGTGATACGGGCGGGGAACACCACGGGCCGCCCCGGATGTGTCGCGTGGGCGACTGACCCAGATTATCACGGGACCCCTCCGCGTGTCGATCGATGCGGTGAAACGGGGGTCCTGAAAACGGATTCCGTCGAGCCACGGGGTGATACCGGAGGGGCGGTTTTTACCTCCGGGATCCCCGAAACCAGGGTAAGACTATCCTGAGCCCACTTAGAATGGTGCCGGAAAAATAAGTGTGAGCCGCACAAGCCATACAAAAATGGATCTCATTTTAACGGTTTACAACTATATCCATTTTCATGAAAGAGGTAAAATGCTCTTGTTGTTAATATAGAAAAGGTGTATAGTGGCGCCAAAAATAGCCGCCTTGTAGTAGCGACATGCTAAGGGCAGAGCTGTAGGTCATGGCCGTTTTTCACAAAGATATGAAGGCATGTATGGTCTTAAAACTCTGCTCTGCATGCAAACAATCGTGTTGTTGATTCTGTCGGTTTTGCAAAAACTTTGCTTCGGTTGCTTGTTGGAGCTCTTAGGTTTCTGCAAGATGTTTTTCTGGAACAATACAGGCTTGAAGCCAACACATGGCTTGTGCAAAGGCAAATGCGATTTGATCCAGATAATCTGGAGAGATGGAAAAAAGCATTCCGGTTGTGCAACATATGCAAGATCTTGAAGGTACAGATTCGTTTTTCACATTTGAGCTTGTTTCTCTGGGATAACTGCAGTGGATAGGCAATGACCTGACTAGAATGATAATGGTAGAACTACGGCTTGATGCCATAACAGCTGGGTGTTGGGCTGCAATTTGGCTGCGCCAGTTCTATAACAATGCAAATGCCATGTTTGATGCTGGATATCTGGTCAAGAAGTACTGAAAGACAAATGAGGATGATCTTGACAAGATACTGAGATAAACAGTCACTCCTAATCAGGTTTGATCTTTTACATTATGGTAATCAAATTTGATGTTTCTAGCATTAAACAAGGTTCTAGAAAATGAATGATTCTGGCAGGTAATAATAATAGGAATCACCTCTAAAAGTCTTGTTGATTGTGTATGACACATAACAAGAATGAGATGCTGATAAATAGAAAATCCACTATTTTGCTAATATCTAGCTTATGTAGCATGTCTTCATGCTGCTGTAGCTTCTTAAGAAGCAAATATTTTCACATGCTGGAAGCAGCATGGAATATACAAAGGGTTAAAAGGGTTATTTGTATTAATTATATGGATTACAGGTTCTACTTTTAGATGTTAGATATTGCTAAAAGCATACAAGTTATTCTATGATATGATGTGTAGATTGGAAAGTTAAACAATATTACGCTTTATAAGCTATAAAAATGATAAAAGTTTTTTGGAATATGTAAAGAATTATGCACTATAAGACTAATATCAAGGTAACCAGCTAGATTTGGGATCAAGAAATTGGTTCTCGTCTAATAGTTTAGCTTGATATTGGTATTGACTAATTACACATTTTTACATGAAAATTTTGTACGAAGTTATTATTCCATTTTCCTTTCTTGTTAATGTCTCCTGAGGGCAAAAGGATACAATTGGTGATCAGTGATAAACTGAGAGACCCAATGTACCTTTCGGCCCTTGCACATTTACCATTATCATGCTAATTGTGTATTGATTGGCTGCAGGTACGGGTTCTCTCCTCCAATTGTCTCTATTTTGTTTCTAGGGTCGTTAACTTGAAAGAGATGGAATATTTGGAATTAAAATTGCTGGAGTTAAGAGTTATAAGAAGATTGAAGATGTGAAGGAATATGATTTATGGCAAGAACTTGGTGAGATCTTTCTATTATTAAATTGATACTGTAAAACGATTATATTTTTCATGATAAATAAATGAAAGGATGATTACTATTTCAAGTAAAAGTTTAAGTACATGTTATACATATTACAATAAGATCTAAATTTAAGCTATATTGTGAAATGTTGATTATATTAAGGGATAATGGAAGTAGGAGTACCTGATGTGGCCTGGCTTAAAACACCAGGGTAGATATTGGGAGACATGTCCTTACTCTGAACGAGGCTTTTAAATATTTTTTAACATTATCTGACCGTAGTCTTTGTAAGAACATATTCGAAGAAGAAACTGTGGCATCTATTTGCTGGAGGTATTCAGCAAACACATCATTTCTGAAACCATTAAATAATGTTGACTCCTTATTTGGATTTAGCATTGCTAACTGTGATTATGATCTATTACAGATGAATGGTACCTTGCTAAAACATCTAGCTTGGTTGGAATATAGGGCTATGGGGAAATGGTCCTAATAAGGTTGTCTAATCTCTGTTGTTCCTTATTGCGACCAAAGAGATACACATGGCAAAGTTGAAGGTAAACTCCTGGACTCTTCGCCTTTTCGTGAAAATAACTTGTAAAGGCTAGATTTTGGCACTTTGTGCTTTATTCAAATACAACGTACAATTGGTGGAGGTAGCTGGCAAACACATCTCTTCTACAAAACCGGGTTGTCCATGGTATGTATAGCCCAATGTGCTGTATATACATCTCAGATCTATAAAGTAACCTTGGTCCATTGTGCCAAGGCATAGAGATTGGGTCCACTGTACCTATTTCTCTTAAGTTCAATATTTCTTGCAGCTTTGGTATATCAAGAATTGCATGCAATGAAATAGAATGATTTTTCTATTTTCTTCTGGTGTAAGGAAGTAGGACCCCTCTTTTTATAGGGGGGTTCTACTTCCCTTATAAACAGAGGAGTCCTGCATCCTAAGGGAGGGATGTGGGAGGAGAAGAAGAAGAAGAAGAAGAAGAAGAAGAAGAAGAAGAAGAAGAAGAAGAAGAAGAAGAAGAAGAAGAAGAAGAAGAAGAAGAATATTCTTTTTGAATCTTCAAATTATTGACAGATATTAGCCATTGAGTTGTCTAATGACGATGAAATATTGATATAGACTTGCAAAATGGTTTAATTGTTCAAATCTTGAGAATCTGCTCTTGTTTGAGCTTTAATTGAAGAAGAAAAAATTGATAAGGAATTTATTGCCCAACCTTCTTCCTCTCTGCTCAACCTCTCTAGCCTTCTCCCTCTTTCTACATCGTACCTTCCTCCCTGCTCTATCTCTCTAGCCTTCCTTCCCTATCTTCCTCCCTGCTCTCTCTCAACATCAACACACTATCTGTCTCTCTAGGCCTGAAGGCGACCCATGGCGCGCCAATAAGGTAACATGCTCAAAATGCGCGGGATCTGTCGCCTTCTCCTTCTCTCTTTGTGTTAGTCCTTTTCCATCTCAGCCTATTCCAAAAAGCTCATTCAAACCAAGCCCATACCAAAAATATTCCAACAGTAGCCGGAATCGAACCTCCCCCCCACAGGATTGAACCCCCCCAAACCCCCCATGCCAACCACTGAGGGCAGGCATCGTTTGTGCTTTTAAATATCTTCCAATTCTTCATAAGCACTTTAGTTCTTTAACCCCCATCCATATCATACAACTTCATGGCCGCTTCTGTAGCCCCTTCCCCAGACCCCCATTTGGAGGGAGACATTCCCCAACCCCAGCCCCAGCCCGGCCCGGCCCGGCCCCCCCACAGGAGAACCGGGGAGGGGCAGCCAACAAAACGGTCCGGATAACAAAGACAGGGGAGAAACCTCTTCCATGAGGAGGGAAGCCCGGGCGAAGGCCCAATCTACGAGATTGGCTCGGGAGATGGATGAAGGCTGCTCAAGCTCGACCTGGCCTTGACGAGGGCCATGAAACACCGGAGGAACAGATCGAGAATAACAGAACCCGTTGCGGGATTGATTGGCAGAGAGATCTGATCCCTCGGCATCCCATGCTCAAAAGACAGTTGGCGTGGAAAGGCAACGTTACGCACATGGAGACCCGCATGCGCCGATTAGAAGCGGGCTTAAGCTTGGCCCACTTTGAGAGGGCAACGGGATAAGCGAGGGCCTTGCCGACTTGCGAGCCCTGCGTGGATTCCCTCCTCACCACCGTGGAGACTATGGCATGCGACAAGCGGGGTGTTGAGCGGGGATACGGTGGCAACTATTTCCGCCTCAAGTCGGTCGAGGGATATGCCACCGTGATACGAACGTCCGGAGCCATCGTCAAAGCCAACCGGCAGAGCTAAGAACCCCGCAGAGTAGGGCGGGACACAAGATCGGGGAGATCCGGGAGCTCAAAGCAACCATTGCCCGCAAAGGCAGCCGCCTCCGTGCTCAGTCCATGAACACCTGGCGGCCTTGCACAAATGAGTTGGCCAAGCGGCGAGATTCCAACGGAGCTAGGCTCCCCGACTCCTGGCCAGAGGTCGCAACACGCGGGACAACCAAAGCCGCGTGCCCCCACACCCACGGGTCCCCAAACAGGCATTGCAGCGCCGCCACCTCCTCCATCTCAAGCACACCACACCCTCGGCGGAGAGCAGCCCACACACTCCGGCCAACAAAAGGCGCCACTGGGGCGGCTAATGTTGCCCTCGACTCAATGAGCGGCAGGAGCGTGCCCGCCGACGCCATAATGTGGTGGTGCGTGGACTCTCCCGGAGGAGGCGGAGAGGATCTCACCAGCGCATTCGATGAGATCCTATCTCGAATGGCATTCCCGATCGGTAAACATTGCATTGCTAGAGCGAGCCTTTGGGGCTCAACGCACGTGATCGCCTCGCGTGTTGTCACCTTCACGCGGTGCATTACGCGAAACGGGAGGCCATCCCCGCGTCCCGAGTAGGCAACCGAAGGGGACTGCTTCCTGCTATGTTGACCCGTGATCTCACCCTCGATGCAACAGAGTCCCGCCGGCAAATGCACGGCCCAGTCGTGGACGCCCGTCAGAGGGGGGCCGCAGTCTTGTCCGGGGCAAGCCAGATTTTTCGCCTACGGGCCGAGGTTGCCGAGGCAATGCGCCAGCCGCCGCCACTTCGCTATCTTCTGTCTTCGGGCCGCGCTGGGCACCCCTCTTTCGCACCTCCCGCCCCCCGCCCGCTCCGCCGCCAGCGCCGCGACACCGCCTCCCCGCAACCGGGCAGATCATCGAGCGCCTACATCGAATGCCGGCAAATAGGAACTGTGCCTCGGATGGTGTCTTGAACCGGTTTGGGGCTTCCCAGCAAAGACGAGTCTCAACTCTATTGCACCGGATATGGATCTCATTTTCCTCATGGAAACATGGGAGCATGCAGGGCACAGACTACCAGACCTCCCAGGCTATCTGCATTTCTCGGTGTTCAATGAGTGCACAGGCAAGCGAGGGCATGGCGGGGTTGCCTGCTACTACCGTGCAACCTTGAGGCACTCAGTCTTGTTGCACAAAACAGATAGGTACAATCGCTACTTGTGGGTGCGCGTGCAACATGACAGTGGCGACACTCTCCTCATAGCAGCATGCTACTTTCCACATGCCGAGAGCAACTTCTATAACACTCATTCAGATGTGGCCACTTAGAATGGTGCCGGAAAAATAAGTGTGAGCCGCACAAGCCATACAAAAATGGATCTCATTTTAACGGTTTACAACTATATCCATTTTCATGAAAGAGGTAAAATGCTCTTGTTGTTAATATAGAAAAGGTGTATAGTGGCGCCAAAAATAGCCGCCTTGTAGTAGCGACATGCTAAGGGCAGAGCTGTAGGTCATGGCCGTTTTTCACAAAGATATGAAGGCATGTATGGTCTTAAAACTCTGCTCTGCATGCAAACAATCGTGTTGTTGATTCTGTCGGTTTTGCAAAAACTTTGCTTCGGTTGCTTGTTGGAGCTCTTAGGTTTCTGCAAGATGTTTTTCTGGAACAATACAGGCTTGAAGCCAACACATGGCTTGTGCAAAGGCAAATGCGATTTGATCCAGATGATCTGGAGAGATGGTAAAAAGCATTCCGGTTGTGCAACATATGCAAGATCTTGAAGGTACAGATTCGTTTTTCACATTTGAGCTTGTTTCTCTGGGATAACTGCAGTGGATAGGCAATGACCTGACTAGAATGATAATGGTAGAACTACGGCTTGATGCCATAACAGCTGGGTGTTGGGCTGCAATTTGGCTGCGCCAGTTCTATAACAATGCAAATGCCATGTTTGATGCTGGATATCTGGTCAAGAAGTACTGAAAGACAAATGAGGATGATCTTGACAAGATACTGAGATAAACAGTCACTCCTAATCAGGTTTGATCTTTTACATTATGGTAATCAAATTTGATGTTTCTAGCATTAAACAAGGTTCTAGAAAATGAATGATTCTGGCAGGTAATAATAATAGGAATCACCTCTAAAAGTAGTGCTGGATATCTTGTTGATTGTGTATGACACATAAACAAGAATGAGATGCTGATAAATAGAAAATCCACTATTTTGCTAATATCTAGCTTATGTAGCATGTCTTCATGCTGCTGTAGCTTCTTAAGAAGCAAATATGTTCACATGCTGGAAGCAGCATGGAATATACAAAAGGTTAAAAGGGTTATTTGTATTAATTATATGGATTACAGGTTCTACTTTTAGATGTTAGATATTGCTAAAAGCATACAAGTTATTCTATGATATGATATGCAGATTGGAAAGTTAAACAATATTACGCTTTATAAGCTATAAAAATGATAAAAGTTTTTTGGAATATGTAAAGAATTATGCACTATAAGACTAATATCAAGGTAACCAGCTAGATTTGGGATCAAGAAATTGGTTCTCATCTAATGGTTTAGCTTGATATTGGTATTGACTAATTACACATTTTTACATGAAAATTTTGTACGAAGTTATTATTCCATTTTCTTTTCTTGTTAATGTCTCCTGAGGGCAAAAGGATACAATTGGTGATCAGTGATAAACTGAGAGACCCAATGTACCTTTTGGCCCTTGCACATTTACCATTATCATGCTAATTGTGTATTGATTGGCTGCAGGTACGGGTTCTCTCCTCCAATTGTCTCTATTTTGTTTCTAGGGTCGTTAACTTCAAAGAGATGGAATATTTGGAATTAAAATTGCTGGAGTTAAGAGTTATAAGAAGATTGAAGATGTGAAGGAATATGATTTATGGCAAGAACTTGGTGAGACTTTCTATTATTAAATTGATATTGTAAAACGATTATATTTTTCATGATAAATAAATGAAAGGATGATTACTATTTCAAGTAAAAGTTTAAGTACATGTTATACATATTACAATAAGATCTAAATTTAAGCTATATTGTGAAATGTTGATTATATTAAGGGATAATGGAAGTAGGAGTACCTGATGTGGCCTGGCTTAAAACACCAGGGTAGATATTGGGAGACATGTCCTTACTCTGAACGAGGCTTTTAAATGTTTTTTAACATTATCTGACCGTAGTCTTTGTAAGAACATATTAGAAGAAGAAGAAGAAGAAGAAGAAGAAGAAGAAGAAGAAGAAGAAGAAGAAGAAGAAGAAGAAGAAGAAGAAGAAGAAAATAATAAATGGAAGTATTTGGCTGAATAGATAAGTTCAGAATATATATGGCTTCACAAAGATGATTTCGTTGCTTGAAATTAACTGTGAAGATCAATAAATGAAGTACTATATCTAGCCATGTATAAGCCAGGAAAGGTGGTTGTTATAGAACATGCTACCAAGAGCAATAAGGTCTATACAATTTTTGAAAGGGATTCTTTAGGAGCTGGACAGGGGCATTATAGTTGCCTGCATGTCTAAGGCATACAGTACACGACTATCGTATTACGCATGTGTTGAGCATAACACATGTGACATGGTGGCACTAAGCATGGTTGTATATTGCATGTCATGGGCAGAACAGGATTTTCTTGGAATATATGTGCTGAGCATAAGGCATGGAAAATGGTGGCACTAGGCATGGTTGCAGGTTGCATATTATGGGCAATATGGCTACTGTACAAACGTGTGACAAAATAAGTGTTTATAAGTCAAATTAAAATAACCAAGGTGGCAAGGGTATTATCTATAATTTACTTTTTTAGGAAAAGGAAAATACAGAAACGAAATTCAGAATTTAGGGCTCCGTTGCTCAAGCCAAAACGGTCGGGCGGCATGGGCGGCATGAGCTCTGCTTCAGCATTCTATCTCGGTTACTAAAATCATGGAATCGGTAAGCGGTGATGCTGACTATAAAACAGAGGTACTCTGCTGGGTGTTCCCATCGCATACATTCGTCTCCTTATTCATACTGAGCTGGTGCAATATGCCGAAAGGAGTCTACCCCAGGAATCCTGGTAGGAGGAGCAGAGCACAAATGGCGGGTAATCTGCCAAGAAATAATGCTGCAAGACCCAACTTTGGGAACAGATCTGCTGGTCCATCAAGAGTGCAAACGCAAAACTCGGTACCAGGAGGCAACAATTCTCAGGTTAAGATATACTTCAGTAATTGCACAATGCTTAAATGAATGTGGAAAACGTTTAATATGTATGGCAGAATGGTAGATTGGTAGCTTTAGTAGTTTGGGGCTGATTTTTTGCTTGCAGAAAGATTTTTTGCTTGCAATGCTAGAGTATACATGGAATAACACTGTTTGGGTTAATATGAATGGCAGAATGGTGAAAAAGATACTTCTATTTACACATAATCTTTTAAAGTGATGGCTTTGATTCCCTTTGTATGCGACTGCTGGTTCTGTGCTTGTAGTTTAGTATGAAATTCAGTGCATGTGGTGATAGATGCTGATGGTGTGTGGGATTTTAGTTCACAGAAAAATAGTTCTGGATTAGGTTAATTTCACCTCGGGTCTGAGTTGTTAGTAGTTGGCATAGGTGAGTTGTTGGTGGTGTTCCTCGGTTGGCTGGTTGTAGTGTGGGGCATAGATAGCTTAGTTTTGGGTTTATTTAGCCTAGAGTAGTTACATGTGTTGTAGTTTTGCTGGTTGTGGTGGTGTTTATGAATTTGTTATTCCTGGTAAATAGGTATCCATATGCATAGCTGGAAGTTATGTGCAGGTCTTCTAGGCATGTAGTGCAGTCTTTATGATGAAGCATTGGTACATAATAAGTTAGTCCACTTGCAAAGCCTATAATGGTTGCCATGTTTTAATACTGGTTAGTGTGATAAGTATAAATGTTGGACGGTTCAAATTTCTGGAAGGTTTTTTAACAGGACGTGGTTAAAATAGGGATAAAGGTTAAGTTTTATTGTGAACATAGGACTGTAACAGAAACAAAGATTCAAGCTGTGGTAAGCAGCTTTAGAATTTTACTGAGTTTAAGATAAATACAAGGTGAAGGGCGATGAGCCAAGAAGTCATATTGCTTACCTGACGCCCCTTGTCTTGTTACCAATTTCTTGCTAACATTGACATTGTTTGGGTGCAGGTAACCATGACTTCTTCTCCTTGATGTTTATCTTTTGGAGGATGCCGTTACATGAAGTATTTATGGAGGAATAATACGTTGTACTTGTGTTCATATGGTGAGATCTGCCTGGTTTTGTCATGTAAATATTATATGGGCAATGATAAGTTTCTGAATCTCTATCTGCTATGCTCACAAAATAATTTTTGTACTAGAATAATAAACATTTTTGGATTAAACTAAATTTTATTTTTGAGAATGATGTATGGATATGGCCTGGGATTATAACCAGGGTGGATATGTGGAAAATGTTTTTACCATGAATTAAATCATCTAATGTATTTGTGCATAGTATGATTATAATCTTGGTAGAAACATAACGAAGAAGAAGAAGAAGAAGAAGAAGAAGAAGAAGAAGAAGAAGAAGAAGAAGAAGAAGAAGAAGAAGAAGAAATTATTACTTCTTCAAAAAATGTACAACAATGGAATAGCATTCTTTGAGATATGGAATAAGTTGCCTAATGGCATATGACTTCACGGGTTTTAGAGGCTTAACTTAGGCCTAGAGTGGCATGAGAATATAAAAGATGTGGTTTAAAAATTTGCATGTTGTCTTTGCATGTGCTAACAAGAAAGGACATTCCTTATCTTTTCATAGAGAGCAAAGGCATACGTTGTGGAAAGTTGGAGATATTATAAAAACAAAGGCAATTGTATTTCCTTTTCAATTAATTATTTCTCAAATAGACGTGCATGTTTGCCACATGTAATCTTTAAGGAAAAAAGGTTGCATGTACTTTTCTGAACCATGTAGTGCTACCTTTTGTATTTCTAAAGGTGAGCACAATATGAGGTGTTGGTTTTCGGTCTTCATATAAGAGCATGTGGCCATATATCTCCACGATTTTGTATATTGTACACATGGTTTTCATGTACCATGGAAGGCTTCTAAAACGTACCATGTGCCATAGAAGGCTTCGAAAAAGTCATACGAAATAATTTCGGTAACTTTTCCTTTAATTTATATGTGTTAGGTTTGCATAAACAAATATACGAAATGGAAATGTTGCCTGTGTTAAGCGGTTCTTTGGCGCCAACACTAGCGGCCACAACCAAGTTTTGGAACGATTTGTTCCCTTCATGCTCTGCTCTATATGATCTCAGTTCTGCTCTAAGGCATGGGCGACTTCTGGCCCGTGAGATGTTCACATAGCTTTGCACTATGGTAACTGAAGCTTTGGATCTGGATCTCACATGCGAATTTAAGCAAAAGATAGCTATCTAAGGAATCGAATGCTCAAGTTAAGACCAAGGAGCGACAAATAATGCTCAAGTTAAGATCAGGGAGCGACAAATAACAGGTTTGAATTGACGTTTGATGCTATTCTTTCCATAAAAATCTGGAGGAGTATAACAATCAGCCAAGATCAGTCCAATATGATCTAAGGATCTTTATCTATTGCGACAGCTTGGTCTGTGATCTAAGAATGGATGCTGTCACTTCAAATCCAGCATATGCAAATACGGCCTAGGCAAAGCTTCTAATGGCGATGTACTTCAAGTCTTCTACTGGCCGATGGTCAAAACAAGATGAGGATACTTTGATTAGGCATTTTTAAATGCATCTAGAGCTTTGAAACCAGCCACGTTTCTATGCCTAAAGCTCTGGAGTTCATGGATTTTGCAAAATACTAGCACTATAAGGTATGGTTTGCCTATTGTATCTGGATATATGCTTGCATGGTTAAGTTTTCGAAATGCATTTGGAGCAATTTAGTGATGATCTGTGCTTGGAAAAGCAGCATTTGTGGCATCTGTGAATAACGGAAAAAATTTTTAACTCAAGGAATTTGACTTGTTTCCAAGTATTTCTGATAATAGATAAGCTGGCATTCATATTCTTAACCTGGCTTTAGGCCCTGCATATAGCTCTATGTTGTAACAGGGTTTCTGCTGCAGCTATTCAAATTCGTAAAGGGTTCCCTTAGTTGTGAAATACAGATATTGGCTTTTCTGGCCTTAGATCTCTGATACAGCTCTGTATAGTGTGGCTGCTCATATGCTAGAAAATATGATTGTGGAGCACATATATTCAGGTTAGCATATGGTTATATTGGTGCTTTGGCCTGAATGCCTAGTTCTAACTATGGAAAGTTTCAGATTGCTAATAGTTCTATTAAGTTAAATAACAAAAACAGATGTGCTTGCTTACGATGTAAGAGGCAAGAGGCAAGAACAAGCTTTGATGCTTTAGCTCATAGATAAGCTCTATGGTTAGTTAATATGTAGTTCAAATGCTGATAAGGATGGCATACTTAAATTATCTCTGAAATCTTATATTCAAAGTTTTATGGGTCTAAATGTTATCTTCTACTGTGATACGTCTTATGATTCTTGAAAAAATCTGAAATATGTTGGAATGCTTATATACAAAGCTGAGAGTGAAATAAGGAAGTTAAAATGTAAAAGATGTAAGGCTATGCTATTAATTTGACTATGACTATCAAGATTGCCAGCTAGATCTGGAGCTAAGAAATGGAGATAGATATGGAAAGCTTAAAATGTTAAACGTACTATGCTTCTTGTTACAAAATTGATTATGATATCTGAACTCCATACTGTAGAATTGAGTATCAAGATTACCAGCTAGATTTGGGACTAAGAAATTAGTTCTCGTCTAATGGTAATGCTTGAGATCAATTAAAAAACTTGTAATGCTATGAATGTTACTATTCCAGTTTCCTTTCTTGTTAAATGTCCACCTCAGGGCAAAAGGATACAATTGGTGATCAGTGATAAACTGAGAGACCCAATGTACCTTTTGGCCCTTGCACATTTACCGTTTTCATGCTAATTGTGTATTGATTGGCTGCAGGTACGGGTTCTCTCCTCCAATTGTCTCTATTTTGCTGTTAGAGTTGGCGTTAACGTGGAAATGGAATTACTGGATGCGTAAGAGATGGAATAAGCTGCACTTTGATAGAGACACATTTTGATAGAGACACAGATAAGAGATAAGATACATATTATACAGGAATGTTATTGAATACTCTATATTTTGTATCTATGGCACTTTATACTTACACTTTGAGAATACATGATGCGTTATAAGTTAAATACATTGTATACTTTATACTCTAAAATGTTTCGTTTACACTTTACACTTTAAAATTTGAGATTTATACTTTATGGAATTTGTTTTCTTAAAAATCCAGGAATTTATATGGGCTAATGGTTTGGAGAGTGCCTGATGTGGCCTGGCCTAAAAACCAGGGTGGATATATGGAAATATGATCTTGCCTTGAACAAGGTTCTTTTAAAGTAATTGTACTTTAATTGTGACTGTAGTCCTGGTAAGAACATGTACGAAGAAGAAGAAGAAGAAGAAGAAGAAGAAGAAGAAGAAGAAGAAGAAGAAGAAGAAGAAGAAGAAGAAGAAGAAGAAGAAGAAGAAGAAGAAGAGTCGCATTTAATTAAAGTGGGACAAATCTCGAAATTTGAGACTCAGACTGAAAATGGGACTCGTGCAAACAAAAAATAAGTTGCCATTGAATCATTTGATAAAAGAAGATGAACATTTTCACACGACAATCCGAGAAAATGAAGGGGGGTGGTGGAGAAAGAAGAGTAGGAAGGAAGGGGAGAGGAGGTAGGGAGGGAGGGAAAGGCAAAGGAGCACGAGGGAGGGCAAAAAGGGCAAAGGGAGGGGGGCGAGCAAATGGGGAGGGGAGGGGGGCTGGGGGGGAGGGGGGGAAGGGGGAAAGGGGAGGGGAGGGGGACATGGGGAAGAGGAGGAGGGGGCAAAGGGGAGAGCAAAGAGGCAAAAGGGGCAAGAGGGGTGGGATATGGGAAGGGGAAAAAAAGGGAGGGAGAAGGGGTTCCATGGCTAAACAACTAATAAATGTAAATAATTAAATAATATAATTAAATCACTTAATAATATAATTAATTAATTAATTAATTATAAACAATAAATAATTAACAAGAGATATTTTTTCGCCTCATGAGGGCGAGAATGGGCACCGCACTAACATTTTATCTAGGAAATCTTTCTTTACCCCTGGTTCTGCTCTAGATTTACGCCCTAATACACGGTCTGAGGGTTATAAACAGGCGGTCGATGCATAACTCAAATGAATTATCACAATCTCACGGAAATGTGGAATATGGGTCATCGGCAGGCCTTCGCCACAACGCTTTCAATGGCTTTCATGTCACGGCATGATTTAGCAGAGTGCGAAAACACAGTGCGCAAATCATCATTTTTTGTTTCGACTTCGACTCGTACACATCGAGAAGCAATCCAAGCACTAAGCGGCCACTCTTTTGCCCCGCCTTATGGATTTTATTTTCCCTTCTTTGGCTCTGTTCTTCCACACATCACCGCTTTATTTTGCGCCTTTGCAAACACAAAATATTCTTGGCTTTGCTAATTCACGTGTCCCCTCTCTCTCCTTACTCAAATGTGCAGATTGATCAAGCTTTCTATACGTGTGCCAGGCTTGAAATCCGCATCTGATATGATCAGCAATGAGTTGGGGCCGAAAAACCAAAGGCTTCCATAGATCTTGTTTAGGGCGACCTCTTGCCATGCTGCGGCGCAGTACCTGCCGCCATGGAGTATTATTCAAGCAAAAGTATTATTCAAGCAAGGAGATGGATGCAGCACTCTTTTACACTTACTCCAACACGCGGCGGAGCGATTCAACGGCTATGGCCCCATTAGGTCGGGTGCTTCAAACCTTTTGCTTCACGCAAGCTCTCCCTCGATCAAATGGGTTCTCACGACGCCTCGCTTCAACTCTTACGCTTCGAGGGGGTATCTGCTTCAAATCGATTCTTCTTCAAGAATTGGTTCTTCTCCAAATCAGTGCTCTTCTGCTAAGAGCTAGAAGTTGGCGTCGGGTGACCGGTAGAGAGCGAGCCCCATTCCATCATTCAAGCACATACAAGGCAAGGGAAGGGAAGCCGGAAGCACTTGGCTGGGTCGCAAGATGCATGCACAAGTCGGAAGCCTGAAGCACAAGATACGGAAGCACAAGATACAAGCCGGAAGCACTTGCTTATTGCCGAAAAGCCCTGAACAGATCGATGAAGAGATCAAAGGTGTTCCGGCAGCCTTAAACTCCTTTGTTTAAACTCCTTTGTTCACCTTATTGCCGAAAAGCCTTAAACTTTGATTTCTCGTATAGGCCTTTGATCTAAGGTGTTCGGCTGCCTTAAATCGCCCACCGAACGGTCGATGAAGAGAGCTCCCATCAACGGCGTATATCGAGAGATTCATGGGTATCAAGATTTCTTGAAGGTATCGAGGATGCTAACACTCGGAAGCGTGATTAGAGCCACTCGTAAGAAACGGACCCAAAGGTATGTACCAAATTTTAAATTTCAAGTATAGGCGGGAAAAAAAGGCGGGGTAAACGTTAATATATTAAAAAGGGTAAACATTAATATAAAAAAAAGGCGGGGTAAACATTAATATATTAAAAAGGGTAAACATTAATATAAAAAAAAAAAATGCCCCCTTCGAAAAATAGGAGAGGGTCCATTTGTTTTCTATATTACACCTAGAAAATACATAGCATATAGTGTCCATTCCAAGATACATAAGGAGGGTCTATTTTTTTAGAGAAAATACATGGGGATGGTCTATTTTTTCAGAGAAAATATATGGTGTCCATTGGAAAAAATACATAAGATAAAACAATAAACTATAGTGTGATAAAACAATAAACTAAGATGAGAAAAAATAATAAACTATGGTGTTTTAGAACCCAGATTTTCCATGTTTTAGAACTATGGTGTTTTGGCATTTAGAAAATACATACCGTATTTATTAGAAAATATATAGGATAGGATATTGTATTTATTAGAAAAACGTTGATATACTAAAAAGGGGAAAAGGCTACGGGGTATTTTTTGGTCTATGTATACATAGAAAATGCACGTGTATGGTGTGCACTTAGAAAATACATAGGATATGGTGCAACTAATAATGATTTGCACTCTATGATATTGGAGGTAGAAAACTATTTTTGTAGGCAAGTAGGTTAAGCCACAAAATGGCTGTTGTGTTTTTCACTCTAAATGGCCTTAGACCTGTGTTTTCATCTTGAGGAGCCTTAAACCTGCGTTTTTTATTTTGGAGGGCCTTAGAACTGCATTTTTCACTCTGAAGCCGCCTTTCTCGACTTCATGAAGTGAAAAGGCCCTACTGCGTTTTTAAAACTTTGAGTACCTTTCTCGACTTCGCGAGTCGAAAAGGCCTTCAACTTAAACACAATGTTTTTGGCTTTGACTTGCCTTTCACTTCGGCGAGTCGAAAAGTCCTTCCCGACCCCTAAAACCTGCGTTTTTTGCTTTTTGTCTTTCTTTCGACTTCGCGAGTCGAAAGTCTATCCGACCCAAACCTGCCTTTTGGCTTTGAGCTGCCTTTCTCGACTCGCAGAGTCGAAAAGGCCTTCTCGACTGTGTTTTTCCCTTTCGAACGCCTTTCTTCGACTTCGCGAGTCGAAAAGGCTCTCAGCCCAGATTTTCAAAAATGGCCCTAAGAACGTGTTTCATTTTATTCTTTTTGCCTGTAGCATCACTTGACTAACTTGATTTTTTGTCTTTTGCGGTCCTTATCTCGACTAGATAGTACATGCTTGGGAGCAATGAAAAGACCAGTTCATTGAAGAAAAGGTAATCGAAAGAGGGTGGTGACATCAGGTTGGACATACAGCACGTGACCCATGAAGGAACTCATACAAATTTCTATCGATGCATAAGTTGCTCATTGACTTGGAGAGAGCTCCACAGCGCCCTTTGCATTAGGTATTCATGTGTGAAGAGGGTGTAATCATTGTGCCCATCGACCACTATGGTCTCTTCACCTTGTACTATATATTGTAATGAGCCCATTTATAAATATAAGGTATCTCAAAACTAGTATATTTGGATGATTAAGTAAACAATTTGCTTAATTTTTGTTGGAATTTGTGATCTATTGTCTACCCACCTAAGAAAATAGAGCCAAAATGTTCAACTAAGAATCTTTTTCAATTAGAACTTGATAGGTCTAATGCATGTTTGCATTGCATTGTTCTTGTTCTCAACATGCTATCCAAGAAAACTGGAAGAAAAGCTTGGATGCACACTAATAGACAAAAATTCCAATTATGGTCAGTTTTCGGGTCGGGGTGCTTCTTTTTGTGTAAATTAACAGGGTTCCGAAAAAAAATGGGAATGGAATGAGTCCCACTTTAATTAAATATGACTTAGAAGAAGAAGAAGAAGAAGAAGAAGAAGAAGAAGAAGAAGAAGAAGAAGAAGAAGAAGAAGAAGAAGAAGAAGAAGAAGATGCATCTTAGGTGGTCATCACAATGGCGGCATTGCTTAAAAGGAGCAAACTGTCAGCAACATATTGACATGAAATATCATCTTGAAAATTTAGAGGAATGATGGCAAAGTTTTGCCCTTCCTCTTTTTTCAGATTCTATAAAACCGTTCTTTTTTCCTTAGAAATCGGTTAGTTAATGTAATTATATGTAGCCTCATCTTTTTGAACTGCATAATTAGATAGCCTGATGCATTTGTGGATAGAACCATTTGTGCATTAGATAGCCATACTTCTCATTGTCATTGAAATTGTTGTTTTAAATACATAAGTTAGAGTTTCGTCCAACTCTAAACTGCCCAGCGTATGATCAAATTCGGACGCGCTATGCTGAGTTGGTCAGACCTAGCCAGCCGCTATATGTGACATTGAGCAGGGCTTTCGTACGGACGCTGGGATTATACCTTCAGGAGGTCATGGATATGCGAGATCAACTATGTCCTCGGGCACACACTTAACATGTACATATACATACAAGTGGTTGTACTATGAGGGAGTGTACAAATTTTGAGGCATCCAATGAATATCTATAAAGATTCTCTTAGATTTTTCAATGCTCGGAAAAAATTTCTCTAGATTCTCGAAGATATTATGAAGATTCCCCTAGGTTCCCCTGGATTCTCTTGAGATTCTCATAAATTCTTTAAGATTCTCTTGAGATTCCCCTAAATTCTCTAAGATATTCTATGTAGATTCTCCTAAATTCCCATAGATTCTATGAAGATTTCCCTGCAAAACACATCCAATGTGAAAGATTCCCTAAGATTCCATAAAGGTTCTTCTAGATTCTTAAGATTCTACAAAGATTCTTCTAGATTCTCTAAGATTGTATATAGATTTTATGTAGATTCCCCTAGATTCCTTTAGATATTATGTATATTCCACTAGATTCCATTAGATCTATGTATATTCCCCTAGGTTCTCCAAGATTCCATTAAAGATCATGTAGTTTCTCAAAGACTTTATGAAGATGCACTTAGATTCTGCTAGATTTTCCAAGATTCTCTTAAGATTCCCATAGATTCCCTAATTTTATTGAGATTCCTCTAGATTCCCCAAGTTTCTATGAAGATTCTCCTAGATCCCCATAGATTCTACGAGGATTCCCCTAGATTCTTCAAGATTTTATCAAGATTCCCCTAGATTCTCAAAGGTTTTATAAATATTCGCTTAGATTCTTAAAGATTCTCTTGTGATTCCCATAGATTCCTCAAGATTCTATTGAGATTCCTTTACATTCTTTAAGATCCTATGAAGATTCCCCTAGATTCTCTTAAATTCCCATAGATTCTATAAAATTCCAAGATTCCAAGAAGATTCTTAGTATTCGATCATATTCGCTTCAACTGCAGCGGAACGATATCAAACCACTACTCATTGGAAAGTTCTTGATGAGAGGAATCCAATGGCATGGGCCCCACCTTTATCCGATCCCTTTGCTACAAGTTACGTGCCTTTGAAGACAATTACAAGAAAGAAGCTTCCTCCAAAGTCCTTTCATAAATGTTGATGCCACCTCATTACTTTTTTATTAAATGGCGATGCCATCTCAACTCCTTTAATAAAATAAATTGCAACTTAATAAAAAGTTTAATGGCCAAGATTTCTCCTCCGCTTTTTGATGCAAGGGCTGAGATTGGCCACACCAAAAAGCATCTTTAGGGACCTTCGTTGCACCTTCCTTACAAAAATCCTTACAAAAATCAAGGGCTATGATTTTGCCTTCCCCCTAAATCGACAGTCTAGATTAAAAGCCCCAAAGAATGAAAAGAAAGAAAGAAAGAATTCTTTCTCACTCATTAACTATTCTAAGTTCCAATGCTATTCTCTTAATTCCAAGATCTCCTACAAAACATTTTGGTAAGAAAATATTTGATCAAGAGATGGTTGATTTGTCAAGAATGCACATTGCATATGGAAATACATTGAGTGTGTGGTTCCTTGCTATGAACCACATTCGTCACAACATCCATGTGGATTCTCTATATATAGTATATCCCTTCCCATTAACACCTCTCAACTATGAGTGGCATGCCATGTAGTGGACTCAAAGTAACCTTAAAGGCTGGATTATGTATGTAGCTTGGAGAGAGATGAAATTTGAACCTACTCAGAATAATGGCCAAGACAATCTTCGCTTCCATAAGAGCATAAGCTTGGCCAACACAAACACGAGGCCCGGATATAAAAGGTATAAATGCCATTGGATGTTTGCAAGCATTTGCAATACCATCGACAAATCGATTTGGATTAAAGTCATTAACATCAGGACCCCATAAGAAGGGATCCCGATGAAGTGCAAGAATGGGGATGAGCAGTGCAGTTCCCTTTGGAATAAACAAGTTTCCAATAGCAATATCTTTGAGAGCACACCTATTCAATAAAGGCACTACAGGATACAGTCGCAATGTTTCATTGATTACCATCGTCACCTGACATTGACAAACACCCAAGAAGTATCATTAGAGTATAGTTGTCAACAAGCAAATATAGAATGCACAGATGAACAAACTTACAATCTTCAGCTTCCCAAGCATTTCAGCATTTGGCAAATTGCCGTTACAAATTTCTTGTACTTCAGTACGTGAAAGATCTTGCCACATAGGGTACTTTGCTAAAAGCATTAAACTCCATGTTAACAAGTTAGATAATGTTTCATGGCCAGCAACATAAAATGTCTTGCATTCGTCTATTAATTTCTTATTCTCAAAGTTGGCATCACTCTTCTCATAAACGGCTGACTCTGTTAGCATAAGACCCAAAAGATCATGTCCATAGTCATGATTGCAGGCTGAGCTCCTTGCTTTAACCATGTCTCCAAGTATAGAGTTAAGTTGTTTCTTCATTCTCCAGATCTGCCGATTAATAGGAATGGGAATCAATCTGCAAATAAATGAAAACATTAACTCCTTTGCTCGTACATTCACAGCAGCAGAAAAATGTCATTCTATGTTAGATAACCTTTGGTTTGAGAGATTTTAGTCCAAAATCATATCTGCAATCATGGTTTGAGAGATAAATATAAACGCAAATAGTGGTACACAGACGTTCATTTGAAAGTTGAATCACAATTTATAATTTACTTACTTACCTATGCTGGAACACAGAACAAGGATTATGCCATATGGCCTAGAGGTTAGCTGTGGCTGGCTGTTACCAGTAATTCTTTCTAACAAAATATGCAAGTGCGATCTAAACAATCTTAGAACAAAAAGTTGGAGCAAAAGATAGAGCCCAGATAGAGCATGTTACCTGCCACCAGGAAGCAAACACAGTCGACGGACCTTCGGTATAATGTGTCGTAGAGAGTTCATAAGTTCAAAAGCCTTCTGTCCTTTCTCATAGCTGCTCCCAAACGCAGTGCGAGATATTACATCTGTAGTTAAGCAGTTAAACTGCTCTAGAACCTCAATTTCTGCCTGTGAACCATGCTTATCAATACCTAATTCCCATTTTCTCACCATCTGTAAG